>PVJL010009403.1:0-57464 GCA_004026885.1 Lyroderma lyra
TCATGCTAAGTGAAATAAGCCAGACAGAAAAAACAAAGAACTGCATGATTTCACTCATATGCAGAATATAAAACTGAAAGCAAAGAAAAAAAGAAATGAACAAACAAATAACCCATGGACACAATCAATAGTTTAATGTTTATTTGGGGACAAGTGGGTTAGGGAGGGGAGAAAGGGGAGGGGGTGGGAGAGGAGGGGGCGAAGCTAAATATAAGGGGATGGAAAGAGGGGTCACATTAGGTGGTGAACTTATTATACATCAAGTTGACAATGCACTGTAGAATTGTATGCCTGAAACCTATGTAATCCTTGCTAACAGATGTCACCCCAATAAGTCTAACAATAAAAATGAATTTAAAAAAAAAACAAAAAAAAAAAACAAAAAAAAAACCCCAAAACAAAACAGGGACTTTCCTAATGGTGTAGTGGCTTAAGGCTTCGGCGCTGGCACTGTCAACGCTGCAGCCTGGGTTTGTTTCCCAGCCAGGGAGCTACCCACATACTACAAAAACAAAAACAAAAAAAAACCAAACCCCCCCAAAAAACAAACAAAAAGAAACTAAGAATAGAGTTGCCATATGACAAAGGAATCCTTGTTCTGGGTGTCTACCCAAATAATTTGAAAACCTTAGTTTGCAAAGATATGTGCACCCCAATGTTCATCACAGCACTATTTATGGTGGCCAAGTCATGGAAAAAAAACAACAAAGTATCCTCTGACAGATGACTGGATAAAGAAGTTGTACATTTACACAATGGAATGCTACTCAGCTATAAGAAAAGATGAAATAGGGTCATTTATGACAACATGGATGGATATTGAGATCTCATCATGCTAAGTGAAATAAGCCAGACAGAAGAAAACCAAGAACTATATGACTCCACTCCCACATGCAACATAAAATTGAAAGCAACAAAGAAACAAAACTCATGGGCACAGTCAATAATTTAGTAGTTATCTGAGGGTAAGAGGGGAGGCAAATGAAGGAAAAGAAATAAGGGAATCAAATATATGGTGATGGGAAGAGGACTCTGGGTGATGAACACATAACACAACACATAGATGATGTAATGTAGAATTGTACACCTGGAACCTATGTAATTTTTACTAATCAATGTCACCCCAATAAATTTAACAATAAAAAAGAAAAGAATCTACTCCAGGTTCTTAAAGGCCTGTTCATATTTAAGATTCCAAAAGAGAGTCTTTTCATGTAGACTTAGTCAATTAACTAACGAGGATTTAGAATCTCAGAAAAAAATTGACATTTATGTCAACAATATCCCATTAAGCTTAGTTCTGTGGACTGATGTGCCCCTCACCCCAAGTTTATAGTTTGTAACCTAATCCTCAAGGTGATGATATTGGGAAGTAGGGCTTTTGGGAGGTGATTAGGTCATGAGCCCTTACAAATGGGATTAGTTATCTTACTTTTAAGAGCATTTTTTGACATGCAATATTATTTTATATTAGTTTCCGGTGTATAGCAGAGTGGTTAGACATCTATACAATTTGCTAAGTGATGACTCCAGTATCTTCGTGACACTACACATAGTTATTACAGTATTATTTACTATATTTCCCATGTGTCATTCCACATCCTTGAGACTATTTTGTAACTTTCAATTGTACTTTTACTTTCTTCACCCACTTCATCCAGCCCTTCGGCCCCTTTCCATTTGGAAACCATTAACGTCTTTTCCGTTTCTGTCTTGCTTGTTTCCTTATATTGTTCTTTAGATTCCACATACAAGTGAAAGTGTATGGTATTTGTCTTTCTCTGTCTGACTTATTTCACTTAGCATAAAACTCTTTAGGTCCACCCATGTTGTCAAAAATGGTAAGATTTCATTCTTTTTATGGCTGAGTAGTATTTCATTATATATATATGTATCACTTAATTTTTATTAATTCATCCATCGGTGGACACCCAGGTTGTTGACATATCTTGGTCATTGTAAACAATGCTGCAATGAACATATGAATGCACATATGGAAGCAGTGTGTTGGTTTTCTTAAAATAAATACCCAGAAGTGGAATGGCTGGGTCATAAAGTAGCTCTATTTTTAATTTTTTGAGGAAACTCCATATTGTTTCCCAGAGTGTCTGCAAACATTCACCATGGTTCCTTTTCCTCCATATTCTCACCAACACTTGTTTGTTAATTTATTGATAATATAATATTCTGACAGGTACAAGGCAATATCTCATTGTGGTTTTAATTTGCATTTCTCTGATGATTAGTGATGTTGATGATTTTTTCATACATTATTGGCTATCTGTATGGCCCCTTTGCAGAAATATCTGTTTAGGTTCTCTGCTTTTTAATTGGGTTGATTTTGGGTGTGTGTGTGTGTGTGTGTGATAAGTTGTATAAGTTCTTTATAAATTTTGGATATTAATCCCTTACTAGACGTATCATTGGCAAATAGCTTCTCCCAATTGGTAAGTTTTTGTTTCATTTTGTTGATGTTTTCCTTTGCTGTGCACACACTTTTTAGTTCAGTGTAGTCCCCTTGCTTGTTTTTTCTCTTGTTTTCCTTGCCCGAGGAGGTATATTGTAAAAACCTATTACTAGGAGACCTGAGAAACTCCTTTGCCCCTTTCACCACGTAAGCTTACAGTGAAAAGAAAGCCGCTCAGGCAGTGGGAAGCAGGCCCATACCAGACACAGAAGCTGATCACAGAGGCCCCGTGATCTTGTACTTTCAGGCTCCAAAGGGTGAAAAATAAATTTCTGTTGTTCCTAAGCCACCCAGTTTATGGCATTTTGTTATAAGAGTCTGGAAGACATAAGACACTTAGAAATTTTTCCACTTGTCATTTTATGGGGAATCTAATATAAGATTTAGAAATGGTCTATCTGGAGAGACTATGTCCTCTTTAGGAAGGCCATGACCTGAATTACGCATATTGAGTTTTTGTTGTTGTTGTTAGAATTTTTGTTTGTTCTGCTTTGTTTTTCACAGAAGTGTGGGTAAATTGTGCTAGAATATGCACTGAGAGTAGTCTGTTCTGTTCTGGAGAGTGAGAGCATGATAAATGACTCATTTTTTATCTCCTATTGGTTTCTCTGAACTCTGTGCAGAGAGGCTCTGCATTCCCAACGCCTTCTCTGCTTCTTCCTCATTACATTAGATTGCTACTTTCCTAGCTGGTTTCATCCATTTACTCCATCAGGCAGGTGGTTGTTGCAATTGGCGACTTGTTGGCGATTCTCTTTACCATTCTGTGTAGGGAGTAGAAGGCTCTCTGGTGGTCTAGTGGCTAGGTTTCAGCACCCTCACCGCCGTGGCCTGGGTTCCATTTCTGTCCAGGGAACCAACGACAACAAAAAAATGTGATTTGTCTAGGGAGTAAAGGTACTCGTTTTTTTGTTGTTTTGATTGTTTGTTTACTAGATGTAATGACAGTTACTGTATAGTCTTATTTTCATTCTTATTATGTTATGGACAAAGCATTCACAGAGATGAATAAGAGCAAATAGTAAAGTGGTCATAAACAACTTCAGATAAATTATAAAGATTCTACACACTTTTCTATTAATTAGTATTCATATTAGATATATTTAAGACAAGGATTTCTAAATGTATAAAAATTCTCTAAAGAGTAAGCTGTGTTCATATGCATCCATGAAAGTAAACAAACAAAAATACATATACCAAAGAATGTTTGACTTCAGTAATTAAAATCTAAAACAGCAGTAATTCTTTAATCTTTTGTAAAAATGGAAAGGCAATATGTTTAGCATTCTCTACCTAATTCATTCTGTGAGTTCTGATTTTTGCTTTGCTTTTTCACCTGGAATTTAACTGC
Organism: Lyroderma lyra; assembly: GCA_004026885.1. NCBI lineage: Eukaryota > Metazoa > Chordata > Mammalia > Chiroptera > Megadermatidae > Lyroderma > Lyroderma lyra. Next base: position 3,819 of record PVJL010009403.1, read on the forward strand.
TTTTGTTCAAAAGAGGGCAGTGTGTCTTCATAAACACAAAAAATTACAAAAATAGATCAACATATGTTCTGAATTTCAATCTCTGGGGAATATTGAATGGAAATAAATCTGAATATAATGAATATTGTAAGAACAAGCTGCTTGATTTAAGGACCTTTTTGAAGTGAACATTATTTTTACTTAATTTGTTTTAACATCATGTTAACTTACATACCTAAAATTGTAACATAGATGATTGGTTTTATATTATGGTCAAAGATTAAATCCTTTGCTAATCAACAAGATTCTCAATGTAAAATTTAGTTAAATGTGGTAAAATACAATTAAGGTATTTTCAAATTTTAATGTGTTTTAATAGATATTTGTTTAATTTTCAACTGGAGTTTTGGGGCAATATATATATTCCTTGCCTTCTTATCACTCTTCTTGCACTCTGTATACTAAGTTTTAAACCAAAATGATTGCTACTGAAAGCATTATACACATCTTCTGAAATATTTATCCACAATGAAATAAAGAGATCGGAATTTATAGTGACTTAGACAATGTTCTCTAATCCTGACCTTCCACGATTTAGTTGATCTGTTATTATCATACCTACCACATTCAGGTGCTGGAAATGCATAAAGAAAGGTGCTTATCTGTATTGAAAGATGAATTATTGTAAAAAAAGTTTTTTTCTGAATAAAATATTATAGTGAATGAGAGGAAAATGTCTGGAATTACATAGTTTATAAACCATATGATTCAGTGAAAGGGAGCCCTGGACTGGCCATTGAGTGACCTTAAGCTCATGTATGTATTTTTTTTTTCATGTCTGTATTTTTGCCACTGTGTCCAGTGTTAGAATTTTCTTATGGATTATGCTATTCCCAAAAACGTATAGATCATTTCCATGTGCAATTTAAACAACCACAATCAAATGACTAGTGTATTCACCATCCCATTTATGAAGCAAAATAAGGTTACATCTGAGATGTCCTGTCTTGATTCCTAATTGCACCATCACAGGGCCCCCCTTCTCTGTTTCCCAGGACACCAATTACACTAACTGTGCTAATTACGGTATTTTATTTCATTAGAGCTCACAGTGTGTCCCAGGGTCCATTTTGTTTAATTGAGTAAGTTAGACATTCAAATGTTTTTTTTCTGTTATTACTGCAACAACACAAAATTATTACAGTAGAACATTGAACAGCAGCAGTGATCACATGTATCCACGTCTTTTACCTGATAATAAAAACAGTGGATTCAATATTTCACCATTTAGTATGATGCGTGCTGTTGTTTTTGGTACAGACCTTGGTTAAGATTTAGAGAGTTCTACTAATTTGAAAGGATTTATTATATACTTTTTAATTCACAAATGAATGTTGAATTTTATAGAACACTTTTTTTTTGCATTTATTAAGATACCATACATGGCTTTATTTGTTGTGTACCATTGATACTTTATTTCTAAAATTTCTAAACTGGTCATAACCGAGTCTCATGTTTATCAGAGGTAAAATTTTTGCATCAATGGTCTTAAATAATAGTGACCTCAAATTTATTTATTCATACAGTCCCTAATGGGCTTTGGTGTTAGTGTTAAGCTAATTTTGAAAATTCGTTGAAGCTTTCTTTTCTTGCTTCCTTTTCTGTGGCATATTACATAATTTTCAATTTTTTTAGACAAAATATTTGGTAAAATTTATCTGTGAAACAATCTTGTTTGTCCTTCCTGGAAGTGATCATTTGGAGCAGTCATTATTATTTCTCTTAGTTTTTAATTTAAATATCAGGAAAGGCACAGTTTTATAACTGAAGCTTCCTGTTCTCAGAATACCTATTCCCATCTCCTTTAGCCTTCTGAGTACTTCTGTCCTTGAAGTTGTTCTCTAGGCACTCACCTCCTGGGTGGTGTATGCTAAGGGTAATAAACTTTTAGATTCCTTTCAACACTCTCCAGGAGACATTTGTTTATATGCTACGATTAATAAAACCAAGGACCTTCTAATCCCCTTACATGGAGGAATTGTTTAAAAGTCTTCTGCTTTCTCCCTTTAGAAGAGCGGAGAGGGCAACATGCTGGCTGCCCTAGATAAAACTTGAGCCTCACAATTTTGAGGTTCCTCTCTGGGGTGCGAAATTCACTGCATGCACAGGGCATACCTTACTTACCCTCCTTGCTTCATCTTATGAAGAACTCTGGCTTGGGGAACCATGCACTCATGCAGCCATACATATATGTACTTTAATTTATTCATCAGTCACTAGTCTTTGAAGATATTCCATGTCATTTGTCCTAAAATATCTCTTATCTTTTTACTCTTCTAATTCACCTTTCCCTCTGCCACCCCCATGGAGAGGTCTCTGATATTTATGGCATCAATTAGCAAGGTATGTTAATTGTGGCAATGTGACTACATCTATTGTCAGTTGTCAACAATGACTTCGACACCTTCTAATATAAAACAAAATGTTCAAGATCGGATTGTTTTCATCTATTCCATGCTACACCCTGGCAAATCCAATTAATTATTGATAGAAAATTTTCCAAAATGTACTACAGAGCACTATGAAAAGATGGGTGATACATCATTTTCAAAAATAAATCCTAACCTAGCAAATTAGAGATAATGTGTTATGGAATTACATGATTTTTTTTTACATCTATTTCTTTACTATTTGTTATGCACTGAATGTTCGTGTCCTACCAAAATGCACGTGGGAAAAACCCCAATGTGATGGATGATATTGTGAGATGGGGGGTTTGAGGAGGTGATTAGGTCACAAAAGTGGAGCTCTCATGAATGGGATCAGTGTCCTTACAAAAGAGACCTCAAGGGACTCCCTTGCACTTCCTGATACGTAAGGGCGCAGCAGGAAGATGGCCGTCTATGAACCAGACAAAGGGCCTCAGCAAACAGCCGACCTGCCTGTGCTTTGATCTGGAACTGCCCGGCCTCCAAACTGGTGAGAAATAAATTTCCGTTGTTTTTAAGCCCCCCAGTCTATTATGGGAGCCCAAACAGATTAAGACATTTTCAGTCCCAAGATTTCAGTAACACTATTTTGTGTCCTTAAGTGAAATTTGAAAATTTTGTATTATAGTAGGAAGGAGAATGAGTTGCTGAATAAAATAGTTGATTTTTCTCACGTTCATAAAATACTACATCATTTTTAGAATGGATATTGGCATATTTCTAAGGGGTAGGAAGATTTGTTTAAAATTAGAAAACATTGATTTGCCTAAGAAAACCTTACTCTATCGACAATGTTTTGGCAGTTCTCTACTACTTGTTTTTTTAAAAAATAAAATAAAATAAACCATGCAATATCAGATAATCAGCATTAAAATTATTTGTCTGTGTTTTCTATAGGATGAGAAGAAAACCAGTTTTCATCAACAGAGAATGTCCCAGCGAGTACATACTTTTATGATTATTTGCTATAAGCCCATGAAATATTGTATTATACAGCTGTGAACATCAATATTTAATTTGTCTGATATGTTTCTTCTTTCAAGTAAGAGTCTAAGAATCACAATGCATTAAGAACCACAGTATTGGAAAACAAAAAAAGTGACTTAGCTTTATAGTTAATTGCAAATACAGACAGATAAGGACATTTAAATGTCTCCAACAATAAATTAAGTGAAACAGAAGAGACTAATACATAATAATAAGTACTAAAACTGAAACTACTAGCATTATGCATCCATGTTATGGTATACATAACTTGGTAACAGTTGATATTCATTTAACTTAAGTGATTCACTGAATTATTTCTTAAAATATACTGCATATTTAAAATGTTTGTATTTTTTCCCAACACAGTAATTTTACTGCAGTAGTTTTCACACAGTACTAAATTTGAAAATACTTAAATGAAATAGAAGAATTGATTGGTTTGTAATATATGCAAATTTATTTCATTGTCACAGTTTTAACATTCTCTGCAGTCACTGAGAAGATGCAGAAAATAAATAGAACACTGATTTCTCTAAATTATTTTTCTGAGGCACTAATTATCAGAAAATGCATCCAAGCTACCAAAAACCATCATGCAAAAGTGGAATCAATGTTGATTGTTTTTATTGTTGTTTGCATCTGCTTATCTCATTATTTATTTCCACTGATTTGTTGCCAAATTTTTATCAGACTTTGTGAAATCACTCATAAAACTATTAATAAAACATTTATTTATTTGCGCTGACTTAACTGAAAAATCTTGTAGAAAAAAAAGTAGAGTAAAAGAAAAATTGATCACACTTCACATTCAATTTTGGGGTTTTTCTTATCTAGTTTAGTGGGAAAAGAGAAGCACTTCTATTGTTATTTTGAAGACCACATAGAATGCAGTATAAGTGCAAAAGAAAAAAGAATCCTAAAGATGACTTGTTCTTTCATAATTCTTGTAAACAGTTTGGCTGATTTATTTCAAAGTTACAGCAGTGACTCCAGTGGTAAATAATGTTTGATTTTCCATTCATGTATTCAGATTTCTAGAGGAGCATTGATATATCAGAAGGAAATTTTTTTCAAAAAATAAAAAATTTTGAAAGTTGAGATTGCTTACTACGTGCCAAGCAATGCTTAATTTATAAAGGGCCTCACATAAAACAAAAAGAAAAAGTGAAAGCCTTATTTCAAACTCAGGTCATTTGTTAAATTTTTCCATTTTCCACTGCTGAAGCAGCTAAATTCCCAGGTTATAAATTTCTCTTTGGATAGTGTTTTGCAAGACACAGAAAAATATGCCACACTTCAACCCCTAATGCATTTATTTGCCTAATGTAATGGACTGAATTTTCTTCCCCCCCGAAGTCACATGATGAAGACTTAACTTTCAAAGTGATTATATTTGAAGATAATGCCTGCAAGGAAATCATTGAGGTTAAGTAAGATCATAAGCATCGGCCCAAATCTGATCAGACTGATAACTTTATAAGAGGAGGAAGAGACTCCAGAGGTCTCTTTCTCTGTGCACACAGGGGAAAAGCCAAGGGAGGACTCAGAGAGAAGGCGTCTGTATGCAAGCCGAGAAGACACCAGACACCAATCCTGCAGGCACCTCGCTCATGGACTTTTACCCTCAAGAATTGTGATAAAATAAACTTTTGTTGTTTAAGCTACCTAGTCTATGGTATCTTGGTAAGGTAGTCCAAGATGACAAATACACCTAATATAATCGTCAAAACAGAACATTTTTAAATCTTTATCTGTGAAGATTGAGTTTTCTAGTGAAAGTTAAGGTGCTCTGAATCAGGCCATCTGTTTCCATTTCATAAACTGTGCTCAGCAAGTATACTCTGAAACCAGATCTTGATCTCCAATAAAAGGAAGCAGGACTCCATTGAGAAATGTCTAAATCAAGGGTTGAGAAAGGCAAAATACAAGATGAAACTGTAGTATCTTGTAGTGGCAGGAGCTGATCTAAAAATAGAAAGATGGGGACATGTCAAAAGGACACAGGAGCCAACGTGAAACGTCTCTCAAAGGCACAAGCTTAAGAAATCTGAACAAAATAAACAAGGTGCTATGCGAATGGAAACTCAGTGTATATGAGTAAATTGAAGATACATGAGTTGATGGTGTCATAATAAATGCTTGACTAAATAAATACATGAAGGTGAAGGAATACTTATGTACAGAAAATTACAAATTACACACACACACACACACACACACAAACACACATACTTTGTCCTCCAGGAGATTGTATATAACCTTTACTTCCCTTAAGTGTAAACTAGACTTAGTGATTTGGTTCCATAGAATAAAGTAAGAAAACTATACTAACTTTAAAGTGGGGAAAAAACCTAACAGTATTGCTTACAATCGCAAAATAATAGAAAGAATCTATCACTCTTTGAATAATTTTATAAAACATAGATATCCATACAATTAAATAACATTCTGGATATTTTTATAGATACAAAATACATATACAAGGGTTATGTGTTGTATATGTTGCACGTAATAATACATGTACTGTATACACAAGTATGTACATGGGAATACATGGTTATTATGTTACATGTATATATGTATTCGATATCATGTATATTGTATAATGTATATCTCATATATAGGCATAGTTATATATGCATCACATGTATGTTATATATGATGTATTAATATAGACACTATCCACACATTAAAAAACTGCTTCCAATGTATTTGGTTGTGTCAAGGACTTTTTTCTTTATGTGTTACTTTTGCATAGAAAAATGGACAGATAAAATATATGGTTTTATACATTTATAAAGAAACTCTGTCTGGATAAAGGAAGCTGCTAATAAAGTGGGTTCTGTTAGCACTGGTGTGAAAAACACGGATTCCAAGCAGATCTTTTGTCATTAACTTCTTAATGCTTTTAAAACACATAAATCTATTACCTTGTCAAAATACATTAAAAATTTTAAAAAGAGTTTAGAAAATTGTTGATGAAAATAATACAATCCAAAAGACAATTTTGGTGGAATAGTAAAAGTTTAGCTTGGCATATATTGCTTTTTACACTTTCAGTGAGACAACCATTTAATTAATCTTTTTTTTTCCATTCAGATTTATAGAATGAGCTAAAAATATTAGATACATATTTCTGTTCCCTGCATTATAAACTATTTTTAATAAAATACACAATACATTCATTAAAGAGTTTGGTGTGTTATTTTATAATATATACCTTGCCTGGAGACAAATAGTTATGATTTACTCAGTTCACCTAAAGGAACCAACAAAAAAGCAACACAATAAATGCTTATTTTCTATTGGTTATAACACATCTCCGATCACAAAGAGGCTCTCATTAACATCAGACTGTTTCCTAAAACACAATTGACTGTGTCCCACTAAGTGTAGAAAGTGAGACAAATAAAGGGGAGATAAGACAGTTTGGAAATCATCTCCTTTTTGACCAAAGAACATAGTGGGAGTTGATTAAGTCATCGAGGGAAGGAATAATGAAAGGAAAAGATACAACTCTGTGGATAGGACTTTAAGCTACATCCACAATTCTAAATAGGAGGAAGAAAAATGGTCTAGTTTCTAGAAAAGCAGATCCAGTGGGACATTAGAGAGCAGGGAAAGTGTGGGTAAATCTGTAAGCCAAGATGTCAGAAAAACAACAACAACAACACTTAAATGATGGCCGAATTGATTAAATACTAAAATGAGTTTAGGAAAAGTTAAAACAAAGAAAAGACGCTTTTCAATCATGGTTTTCTTTGAGAGGTCATCTCCATATTGCTAAGATGATGGGCTGCTGCAGGGACTCCAGGACATTAGAGACGAGGAAAGATAGAAACCCTGGGTCATAGACAGGATAGTTCCAAGTTTCCATTGTTATTCCAAAACACCTGTAGGCTACTATCATTTTAAGCTATATGCTACCAGTTAATCCCTCAAATCCAAAGAATGGCAAGAGATGTTTCCTTTTGATGATCTTAGTGCATTGAGCCATCTCAGCTTTCCAAACTCTTCGAGAAATTTAGAAATTTACTTTCTCCTCTCCATAAAGCATTCCAAAAATACTGAAAAAATTATGAGAAGTACTGAATTAACTGTAAAGCAAATTTCTCATTGCAGTTCTTTACTATTGACTGTTAGAACAGCTACACTTCAAAAAAAATTGTTGGCTATTAATCCTCTTGCGTTCTTCTACCCATGGGCAGTGATCAGTATTACCAAACATCTCCTCTGTGTTGAGCTTTCGGCTAGGAAGGCTTCTAAAGTCTTTAGAGAAAAAATAGGTCTTTCTTTGTATAGTAGGATAATGAATTTAACATTGATAAGATTGATCTGTTGTTGTTCTTACTAAATTGAAAGCACAGTAACTTGAACTTGTACTGTTCATATTATAGAACAAAACATTGGCCAAATTTGAATTGACTTCCGAAGTCAAATGCAATGCTTTAGCCTTTCTGCTAGTCAAGTGCTTAGATTATTATAGATAACTGCACTTAGAAATGTTGCCATCATCAAGTTGAATTTAATAGAACTGACATATTTTTATTGAACTAGGTCTTTCAAAGCAAGTTTTATGGGCCTTGGCATTTAAGAGCTTAGATTTTTAAAACAGCCAGCACTGATCAGTTTGACTATAAAATACTGGTATTTGAAATAGGAGCTGGAGAAGAACAGGAGTGATGCCGTGACAGACGATAGAAAATACCGCTGCCTTTTAGCTGGTTCAAAAGAGCAACTGCAATCTGAAAGCATCCCACCTTTTAAACATGTCCTTATATATTTGTGAGGGAAATGGATGGATCAAGGTCAAGGAACTCTGTAAGATGGAACCATGCTCAGACGTCGGAGATCCTCAGAACAACGAAAATTAAGTAACAATTTGGGTGCAGGAATACATTTAGGTGAACCAATATGGTTGAACTTATTGCCTCCAAGTTTTTCCCCTCGTAGTTTTCTCATTCCATTGGGTCTGGTCTATCTCTCCATCAGACTGAAATTCTTGCCACTTAGTCTAGAACATATTCTGTAATAAAGGTCAGATAATCTGCTACTTACATTTAATTACCTTTTACATTATTTCTGTAATGAATAACTGTCTATCATTAAGGAATGATGAATGAGTGAGTGTGTGCATTTGTGTGAATGATTTCATGAGTTAACTCCGGAGAAATAAAGCATTTAAGATGAATGTTTTTGACTAGTATAATGTAAACTCTAACTAATGCTTCTTTTTAATTTGTCCATTGTATAAATAATGTGATTTGAAGGAGACTGCAAGTTTAAATATTTTTGCCTGGCAGAAGTTTGCTTGACAGTCTAACTTGACATAAAGATAGTCATCACGGCTTATAGTCTGCTTCTCAGTCTACTGTTATGACACCAATAAGACAGGTTCAGTCTCTGAAGAATTGGGTAAAACTCATAAACTGATTGTACAGTATATCAGTTTACTAAATTGTAATGAGAAGTGTAAAATCCATTAAGATAATCAGCACATTTCTTTATTATAGGAAACAAATGTTTTAAGATACATTTTAATCAGAAGTTGTTTGGGCAGGATGACACATCAGGTTAAAGGAATATAACATTTATTGACATCTGGCTATCAGAAATGATGAATGACTTCGTCTCTAATGTGAGAATATATGCCTGCTAAGGAGACATATTAAAATAAAATGATGAGATTACACACTCGCTTCAATCTTGATAATTGGAGAATATAATTTTTTCTTTTAAGATCTAAAGCTTGTATTACCATTTAAAATTCAGTATTAATTAATAGTGGAGTTTTTTTTCTGTTAAATTGTATTTAAGATGCAAACATATTTCTAGCACTTGAGATTTATTAATTTTTAGAGTTGTGTGTATTCCTTAGAATGTGATTTACTAAATTACTAGAATAGCTTTGAATATTCCTTCCTCCTCTAGCTATCACCAGAATCTCCATAGTGGTTATATCAATTGTATAAGCTACTCATTCCTAGAGAACTTTCTAATCTTTAGGGTCTCCAAAATTGCCATCATTTTAAAATAAAGCTATACAATAGTAGTACATTGCAAATAGGGACTACAAATGTCAGAACATTTCTTAGAGGTTCAGGGTGCAAACATTTAATATCTTATGGTACTTCCAGCTCACTGATGCTATCCTAACACTAGTGTTTTAATTAAGACTGAAAAGTGGACAAAACTTGTTTGCCACTTACAAAAAATATGTAAGGAGAAGTAATCCTATTGATTTTATTTCTAGTTCTCACTTCAAACAAAGAGAAAAGGCCTCCCAAGTGTCCTAGATACATTGAGGAGATGGTTTTGTAAATAATTGAATAACATACCCTGGGAGAATATTCTTCTGTTTTTTCTTAAATTTTTAAAATTTCCTTTAAATAATTTTTTCACCTTAATACTGTTTACTTCTAAGTAAGTTACATGAATGAACATGATTGTGAGCAAATCAGTTAACTCTGCCAGGTATTAAACAGCAGAAAATACTAATTTATTCCTTATATTTATAAACATTAGTTTATTACTTATATTTATAAAGGCATCTATAATAAAAAGCTTATTCTCAATTGTCTAACTGGTTTTACAAAATGTTCTTTTACAGTTTCAAGTGAAGTATCGCAGAACACGCTACCCCAAAATATGCCATTTTGGTAAAAGAATTATTTTGAGTTGAAAGCAAATAAAAAGATGCAAATATAAGAGAAACTCTCTGCCGTTCTCTTATTTGCCTAAAAAATTTTTCATAAAAGTGTGCTTCCTCCCTTCTCTACCAGAATGTGTAGTCAGACTGACCAGCAAACTCTGCATAACAAATCTTGCTGAACTAACCCTAGCTAACATTTGCTTCTTCTTCTATTTATTTTCCCACAATGTGCCACCCCTAGCAGCTCAAAATCCATTTCTTTGTCTTGTCTTTTCTCCAAAATGTTCTTTTTTTAAAGTTGCTATGTGGGCAAGCCCAAGTTCTAACCACTGCTGGGCGCATAGCTGATGCTCATGTTAATGAACTTTTGTTTACTTTTCTTCTGATAATCTGTCTTTTGTTAGTGTTATTTATTGGGTCTCAGCCACAGAACCTAGGTGAATAGAAAAAAAATAATTTTCCTTTCCTACACAAGCAACTGTGGATTTCTGATACAACTGACTCATTTCTACCTTCATAATTAAAAAAAAAACAGCAAGACTTTATAACCTGCTGCTACAATATATGAGTATAAGTATTATTTATATAACATTACAATGATATTTTAAAATACTCATGAATAGAGCAGAGAAATTATTGAAAGGATTTTGCCAGATGACCAATTAAAGCTAAACTCAATGTTAACCTTCACTATGCAGTACATATAACAAAGACCTTTATTCTCTGAATTCTGAATAATATTTTTTTCAATATCACAGATTTGAGCATATAAAATTTATTAGGTTGTATAATTAATTATGCATATCCAATGTATGGGTCCAAAGGCCAAAACCCTAGAATCAGTAAGAGAGAGAACCAGGACTCAAATAGCTCCCCAAGATCCATGATGGTAGGGACGTAATTTATACCTCATGATGCTCTTTAGGAGTATCCAGCATTCTGATGGACACATACCAGGGCTGTCCAGAAAAAAAAAAAGAAAAACAGCCATAAATGCTTCTATTTTTCATATTATATGGCTGGATACTTTCCAGACAGCCTTCATATTTTCGGCTGTTTCTATTTGTTTGAAATAGTGGGATATTTTGGACAAATACAATTTAAAGATTATGACGAGCATAAAGCATATCTAGGCCATCACATTTAAGCTGTAACCACTCATTGCCTGTCAGTGCAGTATCTGATGGCATGAATCACGTCTCTTCCTCAAGGACTACGAGCGGGGAGAGGCTCAGTTTGTAGCCTAATGTGACTACACTGAAATGTGGTCTTATTAGAACTAATGTCAGTGAACCTGTCAGATTCAACATGAGTTCCCGTCATTGTCTCAGGAGCAATGAGGTATTACTTTGATTGATCTGCATAGTTGCCAACTGCCTGCCATTTCTCAGCTTTTTCCTGGACTTTGAATGACTTCATGGCTATCAATCAACATGTATACATACGAGGTCAGACAATTAATTTCATGAACTCGTCCTAGAAAAAGTGCTGCGTACCTCACTGCTGAAAACCACTAGGGTCACCTTCGAAGTACTCCCCTTGGGAAGCTCTGCACCGATGCCAGCGCCTAGTCCATCCTTCAAAGCAATTTTGGAACTCTTTTCTGGAATGGCCATCAGAGCTGTCATTGTCCCCAAAATCTGATAATTAAGTTAAACTTGCCACCATGCACTTACGTTGGCAGCACTGTACAAACAACTCAGTAAGGTATCATGACTTTGGCACCTTACATATGGGAAACTCTCCATCTGGAACATCTCCTGACCTTAGTATTGCCAAATCTCTGGTTATTTAATTCAAACATGTTGGTTGAGTGCATTGCTGGTGATACAAACAAGAGATATTTGTACTTCAAGTTAAATTGAAAAGCCACAGTGACCTATTTCATGCTTTAAGTAACCAAACATAAAACAAACTACAATTCTACTACTCATCTTCCAAAATTGTTATCTTGCTTCCAAAATTAATAAAATAGCAAATGTAAAAGTCATTTTTTTAAAATTATAAAGTTGTTTACTGAGAGCTGCAATTTAATAGTAGTGTTTCCACATGAAACAACTGTTTAGAAACCTGTTTAGAATGTAGATTTCAATTTAATTTTTTACAAAGCTTCAATGTACATTCTTATACCATACACTGTTCCCAAAATATTTCAGTTGTCTCGGGTTTATAGGCTAAAGAGATCCTTTTAGAATTATGTCACAGGCAGATTTATCTGCACAGCATTCTAGACCAGTGCTACTCTAAATGCTTTTTGTTATCAGAAGGTAATATGATAAGTAAAAAAATAAGATTATGCATTTAGAAACTTCCAAGCCAACGTGTTAATGTGGCAATACCCAAGTGCATTATCAGTAGAGCCTTTTTACTGTGCAGTGTATAGATCAAGTTAGGGGTTGAGAAACTCACATGAAGTACACAATTTTTTTTTCACTTATAAGAGTGCTTTATATATACTGGATTCCAACCTTTTGTCAGATAATATATTTTTTATTAATATTTTCCCTGTAGAATATATGTTACACAGGATCTGATAGAAGTAACACCCTTTTTAAAGTAGTTATGTCAATGTAGTTATGATATTTTTATGTTAACAGAAGTACACGTTTATGATTTTGGTATAGATTACCAACTGATTAAAAAGGGGGCATTATTTGTGCTGAACCATGTCTTTCTTAATAGTTGGGTATGTTTAAATAAAACAAGAGTTTGCTTATATTTATGGAATCTGAACAGAAGAAAAGAAAATGGACATGAATAAGTTATTAGCAAATGAAAAATTGGTAACTTAAATCTCAGTTTCTTGATTTCTCTAGAGAGTTTTCATCAGAAAAGCATTGAGAAGTCATAAAGTACAGGATAAGATGTCCACATCTGCTTAATTATTTACAATAACTTTTTGAAAGGAGAAGCTCAGAGTATGGTTATTAAGTTGAAAGAAATAAATATAAACACATTCAATCTTAAGACACATGATAGAATTCACAGTCTATGTTTTTTTTTTGTCCATATAAACTGCACTCAACATTTAAATAAGCATTGAGTTCGGAGTCGAAGTCAAAGTATGAAAGGAATTTAATCTAGGAATAGAAAATAAGGTCATGCCAGCTGAAAATTACATGCAAACCACTAAATGTTTAGGAGATGATGTTTTTTCTATTCTAAAAATAAGAGTAGAAAATGTTATGAACACATACAATTTATTCATTAATGCATGAATTGACTTTGTGCTCACTCATTATTAGTGGATCTAGGATTTTGACTTATCTTCCCAGTTCAAATATTACGGTTGGAATCCCTGCACTTGTATAGGCTTGAAGGATGATCCAAATGGGCTCATACCAACCTCACTATTCTGTGAAGATTTATTCCAAAATGCAATATGTAAAGTCATGGTACAGATATGCTAAATAAGAATCTGCATACTGGTACAAAATACTTTATACTCTCTTTTCCTCATCTTCAAGGCAAAATAAAACAAATATTATACAAGTTTTGACAATGGAGGTTAAGAACTCATCCAAGACAAAGTGCCACATACCTCATTGCTGAGTATCGCTATGGTCACTTTTGAAGTACTCCCCTTGGGAAGCTATGTACCAATGCCAGTGCTGAGTACACCCTTCAAAGCAATTTTGAAACTCATTTTTGGAATGGCCATCAGAGGCGTTGTCATGATTCTTGATGTTCTGAATGTCATCAAGATGTCTTCCTTGCGATATTTCCTTTATATTCAGGTAAAGAAAAAAGTCTTTGGGGGCCAGATCAGGTGAGTAGGGAGGGTGTTTCAATACAGCTATTCATTTGTGAGCTAAAAACTCCCTCACAGACAGTGCCCTGTGAGCTGGTACATTGTTGTGATGCAAGAGCCTTGAGTTGTTGGTGAAAAGTTCAGGTTGTTTTTGTTTAACTTTTTCATGCAGTCTTTTAAGCACTTTCAAACAGAAAACTTGGTTGACTGTTTGTCCAGTTGGTACAAATTCATAATGAACAATTCCTCTGATATCAGAAAAGGTTAATGACATTGTTTTGACTCTTCACTTGAGGGAATGTTTTTGGTCATGGAGAATTGGCTGACTTCCACTGTGCACTTTGATGCTTTGTTTCATGATGGTATTCGTACACCCTTGTTTTATCACCAGCAATAACACCACCAAAGACATCATCTTGTCTCTCCAAAAGGTCTTGGCAAACTTCGACCCTCCTGTCCTTTTGTTCATTGGTGAGCTCTTTCAGGACCATTTTTGCACACACTTTTCTCATGCCAAGATTTTCAATTAAGATTTTCCTAACTGTTTCTCTATTGATGTTTACTTGGTCTGCTATGCTTCTCACGGTCAGCCGATAATTTTATGCACAATTCCACAAATTTTTGCAATTTTTGTCAGTTCTGCTCTTTACTGACTACTCTGATCTCTCTTCATCAGTGACACTTTCTCTCTCCTCAGAAAAAGATTTAATCCATTTGAACACTGCCATTTTCTTCATGACATTATTTCAATAAACTTGGGTTAACATACCCCAGATTTCACTCCACTCATGCCAAGTTTAACAAAAAATTTAATGTTTGTTCATAGCTCTAATTCAAGCTCTGACATTCTTGTGATGGCACACAAAATCATGCAACAATGATAATGAACGCCATTCAGCAAGATACCATCATACATTGACACGAACACAGCTGTGAGACACAGATATACCAAGGTTATGCAACCTTACAGAGTTGTTGTACAGTGCTGCCAACCATGTAAGTGCATGATAGCAAGTTCATGAACTTAATTGTCATATTATACACACACACACACACACACACACACACACACACACACACACGTACATACACACATATATAGCTATCTTTGTTTTTTTATCTCTGTATCTATCTACCTAATCTTTACCTTTGAATCTATGTGCTATATAATTTTTAGACATTGAGTATAAAAATTAATTAATGTGGCATGTTTGACAATACACATCTGTGTTCTAACTTTCCAACATCTTTGCAAGTTTTTCTCTTTGATAATTGATTTTAACCTTATTGATCTTCTTTCATTTTCCACAGCATCTGAGGCATGGAAGGCCATCAGTGAACATCAATGTGCTCGACCATAACACTGTATTTAATATTGTACAGTTTGAACACTAGCAACAACCACATGCTTATAGAAATATTCTCCAGGTAAAACTTTTTAAACTATTTTTAATTAACTTTGAATTTAGAGACTAAATAGCAACAGAAACAGGTACATAAGAGCTAAAACAAATGTAATTTGTTACATCATTAAACGAAAAATTGAGCATACTATTATTTTAATTGATGTCTTTTCTCATATGTAAGTTGACATGATTTTTTCTACTCCAGAGACAATGATGATAATAAATCTGCACTATAGAAGTTTACTGAATTTAAATCAGAAATTACATTTAGAGATATGAGATTATATAAAAAATATTTACAGTATATTTCAGCTCTGCCATTGTCAATAGTTTTACATTAGTTTAAAGTATGTCATGATATAGACCATGTCGTCTTATTTTTTTATGTTGCAATAGAATCTAGATAGTGGTGAGACACCTGGACCCTAACATTCAGTTATTTGAATTTGCCTCTTTGCTTAATGACAGGGGTGCCAAACCTTTTGACTTCCCTGGGCCACATTGGAAGAATAATTATCTTGTGCCACACACAAAATACACTAACACTAATGATAGCTGATGAACTAAAATATAGTCTGTGCATAATTTTCATAATGTTTTAAGAAAGTTTACAAATTTGTGTTGGGCCGCCTTCAGAGCTCTCTTGGGCCATATGCAGCTCATGGGCCATGGGTTGGTCAAGCTTTCTTTACAACTTGTTAATTGTGTGACCTTGGGCAACTTAATTATTATTTCTAATGCTCAATTTTTTTATTTGTAAAATACAAGGATACATGTAGATGTCTTGTGGGTTTTTATGAAGATCAGTAAAGGACATAAAACAGTGCCTGATATATAGACACTTCTGTAAATTTTAGCTATTGTTATTGGTGTCATCAAGGAAGATTAAAGTATATCACAACTTTAATATTGCATTACTGAATTTTTATGGCAGTGTCCTTGCATACTCACCTGTTCTCATGTTAACTAAGATAGGGACTTCTAAGCTTAGAGTTTATGAATTGATAGAAATTAGGTAGACAAAGTTTAATCCTGGGTAGTACTTGAGTCTAGAGGGTGGGAAGCATGTTAAAATAAGGATAAAAGCCTACTGGGTCTGAAATATAAAGGGTGATAGAAGAACAGTTGTGTAGCATGGTATGAGGAAGATCCACTGAAAGCTTTGGGGCCATGAAAGCAATGCTGCTAGTTAGCATATGATGTCTGGGACCCCAGCCATAGGGTCTGAAGCTGGGTTGAGTCATAACCAGGTTTGGTTTTAATAAGCAAACCTCTTTCTGCAATGACCATACAGAATTGAAGGAAAACATTCGTGCCCTGCAAGTTTGAGATGATAGTGGTTTAGATGAAATGCAGACTTTGATAAAGTTGATAGGTTAAAAGAGTATTAGGAGTCACATTTGAAAAAAAATTATGGATTAAACATAGATGTCAGAAAGAGAAACTTATAGGGTTGCTCAAGATTGGATGGTGATGCTATCTACTGATAGTAGGGTAGAGAAGAAAGGAGGAGCAACGTTGCATTTGAGTTAAGGTGACCTTATGGCACAACTATTGAAGAGAAATTTCAAAGAATCAATTCAATATGTGTGTCTGAAAAAGAAGAGACCCACACTACTCATACCAATGTAGAATCCCTGTGGTATAGTACTGGGAGCCACAGTCATGAGTGAGGCCACCTAAGACAATAGAGGAAGAAGATAATGAATACTGAACAGCAGAGCTGAGCAGGTGGTATGGAAAAAGTAATGAATGAAAGCAGAATGAGGAAATGTACACATTAAAGTGACTATCACTCAATGCCTATTTCAAAAAGTGAAGAATTTTCACTGACTATGGAGGTAGGGGTGGGGATAGAAAATGGCAAGTAAAAAAGCCCAGAAATAGTAGAATTAAATTATCCTATTATTTTTCTTTCTAGATTCTGTCTTGATAGTTACTAATAAATGATGTGAGAATCTTTTGTGTTCAAACAGATTCATAGATGTATATCTACTCTTACAACATTTGACACAAAACAAAATGAACTGTAAAAAGACATAACCATGTGGATATACAGAGATAATTTTATGATGTTATCCAACAACAGAGTGAGAAAACTCAAATAACTTTATTATGTGCGACCATAGGATTTAGATCTCTGATTCTTTATATCATCATATAAATTCATAAATTAGCAACTACATCAATGAATTATTGTATGTCTGATTTCTAAAAACATTAATAAACACACAGCACTAAATTAATTAAAATTTTGCTAAAATCTGTCAATTCTCATTTTCGAAAAAGAAAATAACATTTAACTAAGGTATGGAAATAATGTGATGGTATGAACTAGAAGGACAATAAAAATCAAAATAAAGATATCAAATCCTTATGGGTAAAGATTTTTCACAATTAAAATAATTTTTCATTATTCTTATAGCAAAAGTTTAATCAAGGGAGAAATTAGAGCTCTTTGGGGTGAAATAAGAGATGAGATAGCAAGGACAATGAAACTGTTGAAGTATTAAATGAACATTTCCCAATGTATTTATAAAGAACAGCATTATGGGTTAAGACTGAGAATTCCTAATTAATATATCTTGCTAACTCTTAAAAGGTCAGCATTTTAAATGAGCATCCCAACTTGCCTTCAGTAAATTTGATTATATTGAAAACTAATATCAGTATGTTTTTTACTGATTCTACTGGGCTTTATATTTTATTGAAAAGTATTAAAATACTATGACAGATACAGCAAAAAAACTTTTTTAAAGCCTCAACCAATTTGGCTACTAATGCTAGCAAACTAATTTCAATAATTGCTCTATGATTTCAATAACTAGAGAAGGCTAAACTGTTTTTGACTATTTTTCCAAGTTGCATAATAACTTTTTACAACATAATGCATTAGCATTATAGACAATATGGTAATTAGAGAAAAATATATAAAGGAGATATGTATAATCAGCCCTAATCTCATTATTACTGTAGCAAATAGACCTACATGGGTAGTGCCATAGTGAAGAAGGCTTCAAAGAAAATGGTGTCATGGTTAGGCGCATGACAACTGCAACCAAAATATGAACGTCAGTGACAATATCAAATAGTAAAGCCATTTTGTTTTTAAAAACTAGGAGTCTTCAGACAGAAGCTGAAAAAGTTGAATGAGAAGAGGTAAAATCTAAAAATAGCATATTTGAAATGAAAGCACAGACAATGAAATAGGAGACTTATATTATACATCCTGGTCTTACAAGTTTCTCCTGAAGTTAAAAATGGATAAAGACGATAAAATTCCTGGTGGATGATGACTCTGAAATTATGGGGTTGAATCACCTGAGGTTTGGCCTGCAAGTGACCACTTAGAGGCTGCTCTGGGTTTATGTTTGTGGACAGACATTCTCCTAGGTGGTATTAGTACTGTAAAGTAGAATGACGAAAATCTGTGCAGGATGTTGGAGGCAGAGTGTTGTGGATTAGTTAACTACTGCTGTCTGCAATAATCAACTTCAATATCTTAGTGACGTTTAAGAATAAAAATTTACGTTTCACATGAATAGGTCTCCAGTTCTGCTGGGCTGGGCTGGGTAGGGCAAAGATAGGTGGCTATTCTTGAGCTAGGCTTGGATCTGCGTGGGTATCGGGCTGGTTGGCTTCCTGCCTATTTATTCTGGGACCCAGGCTCAGAATAGGGGACTTTCAAGGCCTGTTTATCATATCTACTAGTATTCCATTTACCAAAGCAAGGTATATGGCTGAGCCTAGCATCAGTGTTGTGGGCAGCATGATCTGCTTAAATGAGAGATGATGTCAAATAAACATTTGGTAAATAATTCTGCAATGTATCATGGCCTTCCTCAGACTGTCTTCCTGCTGGCTTGTATGTGAATATAATGCTTTGAATTCAGGGAGTTATCTTGTACTAAGTAAATTATAAAACTCATTGCTGAGGATGAGGATGGCAGAACACCAGGGTAGAAGGATCTATTGGCCCTGGGATACATTCTTCAGACCTCTTTTATAGGAGACAAAGATGAATTTTATATATATTTATATATATATAAATTTTTTAAATATATATATAAATTGTATATATATATAAAATTTTTTATATATATATAAATATATATATATATATATTTAGTCATATGACTTAATCTTTAACGTTTTTCTTAAGTGAACTGAATGCTAACTGACCTAGATCTCTTTGAAAGAATGTGTAGAGGCAGAAATTCACAATGCCATTTGTTGAAGTGAGATTTCAGTTATATAACATCTTATGAGATTTAAGTAAAAAGTATTGCTTTTCGCAATTGGTGTCTGTCCCCAAACATGCATCGAGTGTGGCAACAGAACTAGTGTGAATCAATAACAAAGCCATGGCAGGACAGCAAAGACTGAGGAATCCTGGTGGGATAGCAGAGCAAACCCATCTTCAAAGATGGCACTGCCAGTCTAAGTCGTGATGGGATTTAGGCATGGAATTCCGTCCAGGTGCTCAAGAATTTATAAAGGACTGAAAACTGAATCATTTGTGAGATTCTCCTCCATGGACTCACAGAACAACAGAAAACATTGGAGGGATGAAATTGAGTTATTATGGTTTTGAAGGTGGGGAGAGTAGCCAGTTAATTTCTAGTATTAACACTAGACAGGGTCATTGGCATCCTGGGCTAAGACTCTGAGCTCTCTTTTCTTGTTATGCAGAAAATTTGGAAATGAACACTAAACTTCTCTATCTTAGGCTTGGTTTCCCTGAACCCAGAGCCTGCGAGAGAAAATGTCTGCAGTAGTGCTTTATTAGAAAACTTAATCACTTGGAACTAGCAAAGAGGGTAAGAGGAATGGGTATTTATAGAAAACTATAAACTGTAATTTTTAATTTTCTTAGGCAAACTGTAAAAAAGTAAATATTGTTACAAACAAGAGAAAAGATCAGAAAACCAAAAGACCTATTCTAAAAGGAAAGCATGATATAGATATAGACAAACATCAATTTTGAGTTTCTTGCTAATTTACTTAGGTTTCAGTTCATTTGACCCTTGCAGGGAGTACAAGGAGGAGATAGTATCTTCACAGGAGATGTGTTAGAAAAGAACTGCTAAATATAGCTAAAAGCTGATTTTCCTGCAAACATAAAAATAAAAAGAACTGATGGCATCTAAAGAGCATAACTTCAAGCAAAATTCACAAGCTGGAACACATAAAGAACATGATGTTCTGTTTATCTACAAAGTCTTTTTCCACTTGGAGCCAAGATTAAGGATTAAAAGAAGTTAGTGCTTCAAAATATTCCATATTTAGGTTATTATTATTTTGTTGTAATTTTACTTTAAGGTAAAAAATCCATCATGTATGAGAATGGTAGTGTCAGTTTAAAGAAACAAACATGAATAACATCTTTGTCTAGAAAGGCAGACAAAGAGAATTCCAATAATGACCGAGTTTGAATAGACCAGCAGCCTGATATAAAATTTGCTTAAAAGTCAAGGTTAAATTGGTTAGAGAATTATTTTTAAGTAGCATATCTCACAAGCTAATGTTTACTATGTAGGTTTTGGGTTTGCTAAGAAACTTGTGCAGGAAAAATATGCTTAATAGGCCAATTAAAATCTATGGCATTGGATTCCTTCTTTCTCTTTCTCTATCCTTCTTTATTTACTTCCTTACCATCTAAGTGATTGAATTCAAAATCCATTGAATAGAAGTAAGCAACATAAAAAGAATCAGGCCAGTTGTATGTGTGTTTGGGAGTGGGCATCATCTAAATATAATGAAGAGAACATATGCTATAAATTCAAACTTAAGGACATTCTTTATTATATTCATATCAAATAGATTAAAAACATATGATGTCTATCTTTTGGTGGATTATCAGGTAGATTAATGTATGCAAGCAAAAAAATAGACTCAAAGACACAATGGGAGGATAATGGTAATTGTATTTTATAAAATTTAATTAAAAAATTATTCAATAAAGGAAGCTAAATAGAACTGGGTTTCCCAGAACTCAAAATTTATTTATAAAATTAAAATCTAGAATACTTTGGCTAAATGTACTTTGGAGAGCCAGTTTGAGAAATGTTATAATAGTGTTTCACGCTTTTAATGGAGAAAATGTTTTCCAATGTCCATAAAGAATAAAATGGGTGACTTAGAATACAACCCTTTCTGAATGGGGACTATCTATTCATATTTTCTATTAATTATAAAATAAACTTCATTTATAAAATTCTGAATGTCACTGTATTAGTAAAAAAGATGAAGACTATCTGTATGGTCCAAGTCTGGGTGTGCCATTTTAGGTGTCACTGGCAGGTTGGAAGTGGGTCCGTGGAAGACAGTATTTCCTGTCTGGTGAACTGTCATAATAAAACAATGTTCTGGGAACTGAAAGATCTTCCCTAGGAGCAGCTACATGTGGCTCTTTGTTAGAGCCAAATGTCTCTTAGTCAGAGTTATGATGTCATACTCTGTGGCTTGGCTGCCACATGACCACTAATTCAGCAGTGTCTAACTTTTTGGCTTCCCTGATGAGCTAAAAATGGTTGCAAAAAAAAATCTCATAATGTTATCAGAATTTGTGCTGGGCCACATTCAAAGTCGTCCTGAGTCACAGGTTGAATGTGCTTCTTCTAAAGGCAGTATAGCCTCTGAGGTCGTGAGGGCTCTCAAAGCAATGAAGTTTCCATCACTCTGGCTGAATGTGCATTTTGAAATGTTTTTGATGACAAATTTTGTGTAATGCAGGATTCATTTTTGTAAATACTTATTAATGGATAAAAAAGTGTCACAAGTTATTCTAAGTTTGGTGTTATTGGTCCCATGAGTAGTAACCGAGGACCATTTATGGTAGGTAAATATGGATCTGGACCAGTATGAACAGATTTTGTCAGGCAGTAATCTCACTTTGCTATGGGTATAAATCCGTATGGTGGAAATGATGTACGAGTATAATGGTATGCCCATGAGCATCTCTTCCCAGCTGCTCTCAGTGATGCCATGTTGGTAGTTTATAATGAGCTATGGTGAGAGTATGTGCAACATGCAAATTGAATACTGATCAAAACTTAATTTAATGTTGGGTTAAATGAATGAAGAAAATACTAATAATGCAGATTAAATTGAAAAGTGTAACCATTACATTGTGAATAGCACAAAAACTGAGGAAATATTGATACCCAAAGGCTATTATCCAACTCAACAAGAGGAAGTCATTGTTATTAAAGAATGAAGAAGGTTCTGACGATACATTTTTGTTATTACAATTTTGTCATACTCTTTAACATAAGGACACATATCAACCAATGCAACCATTAGATGTCTAGAGATAAAAGAATGCACTAAAAATATCAAAGAAAGCATTAGGTGAGATTTAATTAGCTATATGGAATTTACAGTATGTTGCACTATTTATCTTATCATTTATAAATTATATACTAGGCATCATGTATAGTAGTAAAATTTGTAATAAATGATGTACCTAAACTTTACTCTTTTTTTGTGAGTGAAGCTGTTAAACCTTTATCAGTACACTGTTGTCACCTCTTTTGATTATACATAGACACTTGGGATGGCAGAAGAGTACCAAATCATTAATGTTGAGATTCTACAGTTCAAGGTTGGTAATATAAGAGAAGCAACACCTTCCATTCTATTTGTTTACCACTGAAAAGATCCTTATGCCACTTCCTATTGTATGGATTGAGAACATAACCTACTGTACATGTTCATTGAGACTGAGTATGACATATTAAAAATATCTAGCACAGGGCCACTTATAAAATAAATGCTTAGTAAGTATCTCTTTGCCACACATGTCACTAAGACAATAATGATAATAATAATAAATACTTTTAGAGCCCTCTATCAGAATTTCAAATACTTTACAGATATGAACACATTTAATGCTCACAGCAACCTTATGCATTAGTACTATTATTGCTTATATTTCACATATGATTTTGCTTATAGTTCTTATTTGGCTTATAGTTCACATTTATAGTTTGATATTTAAATATACATGTAATTTAAATATATATGTAATTTATAATGTAAAGTATTTAATACCAAATTGGCAAAAAAGATATTACTTCAGTTTCACTTAAGATTAATAATGATATGCTGTCTCATCTCAGTACTGAAAATTAAGAAGCTCACTGCATAGCATCAAGTTAATATTGGACAGAGGTCCCAGCACATAAACTTAAAGTAATAGGCCAGCAAATTTGATCAAGGTTAAGGATTCATTAAACACTTTTTTTACACAGAAAAACAAACTTAATTTTGAAACTAGACTTTTTACCAGATTTATAAAGGGAAATTTCTAGGGGGTACTATAATGTTTCCTCTTTTAAAGTATAACAATTGCTTCCATGTAAACAACAAATATAAAAAACATTGATACTCCATTTTTAAGATTTTAATTTTTATCACGGCTTGATACCTTTAAAATTATATATAGTATGCTTCTAATCAGCATAATTATTAACCTAGATTTGAGGCTTTTTCAGAAAGTTGCCTTTATGTTAAATACAAATTTCATAAAATTAAAATATTTTCTGCAGAATGCCTCTAAAAAATTGAGTTCACAAAAATTCCTTGAAGAATTTGTTCATATATATAAATCCGCATGGCTGTCTCATCAAAATATAACACTGAATGCCTTTTTGGCAAATTATTAATAGTCACAATTTCAAGACTGCTTCAAACTTAAGAAACTGTCAGTCAACATCAGGAAAAATATTAGTTTTTAAATAAAATGAAGTAGCACAGCAATGAAAATGAAGAAAGAGATTGTCAGAGTAGTTTAAAAAATTAAAAGGTCTAACTATAAGCTATCTACAAGATCACTTTAAATAGAAAAACCTGTATATGTGACAACTAAAGAAATGCAAGATTAATTATATATCTACATGCTAGCAATGAGCAAGAGAAATTGAAACACACACTTATAATAGCATCAACACTATAATAGACAATGATAAATTTGAAATAAAATGCATACTCTGAAGAAAACAGAATATTGGCACACTGAAAACAACAGAATGTTGCAGAGGAATATTAAATACTTAAATGAAGTATGGTCATGAATAGGAATACTTGATATTGTTAAACTGTTTTTTTTTTCTCCTCACAGTGCTATGTATAGCTTTAGCACAGTTCCAATTAATATCAAAGCAGAAATTTCTTTTCCACAGAAACGATTAAGATAATTCTAGCCTTTCCGTGACTAGTAATCATATAAAACTAGTGGAACCCAAACATACCAATTAAAAGACAGAAAAAAAAATATTGAAGGGCTTACCCTACCTATTTTTGTGATAGTTCGCTTTTTTATCCTCTAAACTATGCTGTGTTTTGTTAAAGTTTGTTGGAGGATTGGATTGGCTTCTCTCCTTTTCCTGTTCCACTATCAATAATGACCTCCCTTCCAATTGGGTGGATCATCTGTACTTGCCCCGAATCTACCAGAGTATATGCAGTAATTACTCTGTGAAACTATGAGCTTGGTTGTACTGCGAAATAAATGTCGTCCATTTTCCAGGTATAGTCTTTTATATTTTAAAGAGGTAATAAATTGAAGTAGCAAGTCCACTTTCTCATATAATATCTATATCCAGACCTATGTAAATCAAATGCTCTCATATGCTGGCATGATTATCTCTGTAGCACTAATAAAAAAAAAATCAGCTGTTTTTTCTTCATTGCTACAAAGCCATGGAAGTTACACCTATCTAATTCTTAATCATATCCTCTACTTCTCTCTCTTCTCATTTGTTCTAAATCTGAGTTGCCTCAGCTCGCCACTCTCCAACCTCAACCCAACCCAGGTGGCTTTTACTATTTCTGTAATCTTTCCTGAACCCAGATTGAGTGAATCTTTTAAAATTAAACACTTCTTCTCCTCTCTGTATTGAGGTTTCTGTTCTTTCATAACCAAATTTTATTCTCTTGTTATAGGAATTGAAAAGAGAATACCTCTCAGAGATTTGAGTTTTGAAGAACCCAAGCTTTGGAATCTTTTTTAAAAGGAAGGACCTAAGAAAAAACTGGGAATAAATGCATTCTCTATATAAATGTACTCATATATACACACACCAACACACATAGGTACA
This sequence comes from Lyroderma lyra, assembly GCA_004026885.1. Taxonomy (NCBI): domain Eukaryota; kingdom Metazoa; phylum Chordata; class Mammalia; order Chiroptera; family Megadermatidae; genus Lyroderma; species Lyroderma lyra. The sequence continues at coordinate 29,186 of PVJL010009403.1, forward strand.
CACTCTAAAAAAATCTAAAGAATATAACTGAAGTAGAATTTACAATTTTTTTGAATTTACAATTTAATAAAATATTCAATCTTATTGTAAAAATGCTTTTAAAATACTTCATGTTTGAATGCATGTCAAACTTGATTATAATTTTATTTTAAGGAAAATGGCCTTTTAATACTGCACTTTAGCTTTGGAAGGAACATTTGATAGGAAAGAAAATAGTTATTCTTCTTTTAAGCTGACAAAAAAAGTGAGTACTGATTAATGAAGGATCATTCCATTTTTAATAGACAATAAAATTATTGATGTACAGTGGAGTAGGTTACTATATTTCTACAAAAAATGTTTCAATATTATTAACATTTTAAAGAACACTTCTTCCCAGATAGATGCTGATTATAGATTAGACAATATCAAAAAGTTTTGTATTAGATTGGCTTGGAATTTTCACATTGGTTGTGTTATGAAATAGAGTCAAGGTCAGAGCTTCTGGTGAAGTGAAAATACAAATGGGGAAAAGACATGGAGGAAAAAAGACACAGAAATATGGAAAAGAAATAATGAAAAATCTACTGAACTGTTGAACTGTTCTGGGATTCTTGGTAACATTTTAACTGTTGAGAAAAGAGTTTTGATTGTTCAGAGCGAGAGATGATTGGCAGTTACATTGTTCTGCGGTCCCCTGAAGAGGCTCTGCTTAACCACAGAATCCCTGATCCAGGAGCACAATTTCAAAATTCTTTGACGTTTTTACTCTAAGTCCTGACAGCTGAGAGAAAGCAGATTATGTATTGGTGTGGATGTCCATATTTGAGTATGCAGGGTTAAAATATAAAACATTTTTTTCTTAAATTATTTTTTCTATAATTTCTAGGAGAAAAATGAGAGAGGATTTTTATCACTTCACAGTTCAGACAGAACTACACATCAAAACTAAAACAATCTTCTTGAATGTCAATTATAAGTGAAACAACATCAAGTTGTAATTTCTCACACCAGGTACAATTTCAGTGCAAAAAAAAAAAAATCACCTGACATCCTAAAACTAAAAATTCACCAAATGTGAAAAGATTACCAAATTCAGAAGGATAAAAAAAAAAAATAAAACACCTTGTAATACATAACACAGTTAATAAACTCCCTCAGGAGACAAGTCACTGATATTTTAGAGAAGTTGCAATGTAAACATACAGTAATTGTCAGATTAGATTTTTGTTTGTTTGTTTGTTTGTTTGTTTTGATTTGCTTTGTTTTTTGCTAAATCTGTTGGGTGCTTCTTTGTGAGTTACAAGAAATAAGGACTGAGGGCACATAAACAGACTTTTCCATTATGATCATAGAACACAGCAAGTGATTTCTCATACGTTACATGCTATACTTCTTTGGAAGTCAGGGAAGTATTGACATACTCTTCATAGTACAGTTAATAAAATACCACATTTCTTTATGTTAAACAACTTTGGACAATTTTAACCTGTCAAAGCAGATATGTACCTGACAAAGTTTAAAAAGCAACAGAGACTCTATTTAAGGCTATTACCACTGGGGACAGAGCCCAGGACAGACTGGAAACTCAACTCCACCGAAACAAAGGACAGAAGACTGAGAAATGAAGTCCTGGAGTCGGAACCTTAGGCCACTCGTAGATGTTAATTGACCTTACTCAAAGTAAAGTAAACTGTCTTCTATCTCTTGAAAGGAGGTAGTTCTACATTTTCAAGCAAGACCCAACTGAAATTAAGCTCCCATCCTACCCTCCTGCAGAGATTTGGATATAGGGACTCTATTTTCTTTTCTTGATCAAACCCCACAGTTGATCACTTATACTCTTCGCCTAAGTTTACCAAATGCATTTTTCTCTGCTTGTTTTATCTTTACTCCATAGGTATTAACATTGCTATTATGCTAAACAATTTGTGAATAAATTACAGATATTATCATCCTTTCTCTTTTGCCAAAATACTCTCTATAATATTTATATTTTTTCATTCAATTTCAAAACCAGGAACTTCCATTGAATTTTTTGTTATATTCTTTACCCTCCTTTAAACTGGAAGTATTTTTTCATGCTTTCTTTGTCTTTTATGATATCAGTATTGTTAAAGAATAAAGAACAGTTTTATCTCATTGTTTTTCTATAACTCAGCCATAAAGCTATATATTACTCTTAGGAGTAATATCTAAGTAATTTGTTTTTTCAGTGTGTCACATTAGATGGTATATGTGGGCAGTATAATCTGTTATTGTATTGTTTATACTAACTTGTCATGTGGATGAATTGGCTTCTGCTATATTTCTCTGACATAAAAGTTCATCGTATGCATTTATATTTAAGAAGTAATTTTAGCTACATATTTATTTTATCTATCAATAAATACTCACCCAACCTTTAGCATTATTCATGATTCTACCTGCCATGATCAATTTCATGTATCTATATGGAGGATTTTTCTGTCACTGGCCAAAGGGAGAGGGAAATGACGAATTGCTATTCAATGGTTATACATTTTCAGTCATGCAGTATGAAAAAAGAGATCTGCTCTACAACGTTGTGCTCGTAGTTAAAAATACTGTAGTATACACTTAAAAGTTGATAAGAATGACATCTTTTGTTATGTGCCTTTTTTACAATAAAGAATGCAACGATTTTATACCCGAGGAAATCTATTTGAAAAATCAATGTGATTTATTTATAATAATGTGAACAACTCAAGCATCCACTCAAGAAATATTTATTGGTAATACAAGTATTTATTTGCCTGGCATTGTGTCAAATAGAGCACTTCCATGGAGGCTGTACTCCTTCTAGAGAGAGACAGAAGATTCTAGTATGACATTTAGAGATACTTATATTAATAGCTGTAAACTTAGAATAAAAATGAGAAAAATAGAATGAAAAAAGAGAAAACTTGCCTTAAACTGGAAAGTATATGAGGGTTGTCAAAAAACATTCAGCCATAAATGCCTCTATTTTTAATATCATATGGCTGGATACTTTCCAGACAGCCCTCGCAACTACCTTTCTATTATTTTAGTACATTCTAAAGGGCTTCTTGAATAAATAAATTATTGTTTGTATTCATGAACCACTTACTACTTTATAAGAATAAATCTTCTCAAGTGCCACTATAATGCATTATCCATAACATAACATAACCTGCACAGCCTCTTTTTGGCCTAAATATTTTAAATATTCTAGTACATACATAGTTATTTTTATACACTTTTCTGTAATCTTAAAAATATCTTGTATGTTGGTTATTACATTTAAAAAGAAAATAATAACTATAAGAACAAAATAAATAAAAATATAATATAAATCAAATTATTCCTGATACCTTTCGATACCACAGACAGTATTTTCTTTGACTATTAAAGAAACTCACTTAGGTTTCTTAAAGCTGTAAGTTAGTATCTTCAATACTTCGAACATTTATTCCAATATTAAAATATTTTATTCTGAAATAATTATAAATTTACAGGAAATTAAAGAAATAGTCAAAGAATTCGTTTTAATTTTGAAGTTTTCTACTCTTCAAACAAGAATTCTCAGGCTAAAGATTATTTTTTTCTTCTTTTAATCTTAAAAGTAGATCATTTTGTTCCATTTTAGTAAATGATTTTGGGAAAGGTTTAGCAAAAGGGGAGCTGTTGTTCTAAACATTAAATCTAAATACCCTACATGCATCTAGGACAAACAGCATTTTTCATGTGCTCTTTAAGCAACAACATATTGCAACAAATTCTAGAATTTTGGAGCCACTGTGTTAGAAATGATGATGATAAAAATTATAGAAATGTGAGTACTATGATAATGCCTTTACATCCTAACAACTACCATGTGAGGTACATAAAATAAACTGTTTTATTTTCATTCTAGTTCACCAATTAAAGGATAGTATAGAAAAAACAAAACGTCAGTGAACTGTATGTAAAATTGGTTGCGTATAGAAAACTAAAACTATGACCTAACCAGATTATATTTTGCTGTAACATATTAATTATACATGTTTGTGTTTCTTAGTCTTGGCATTATTATTACTATTATTATCATTATTACTGATATTTTGTAACATCATATATACTTTTTTTTTTTAAACATCATTTTATTTATTTATTTATTGCTTTTTAGTATGTGGGTAGCTCCCTGACTGGGAATCGAACCCAGGCCGCAGCTCTGACAGTGCCAGAGCCGAAGCCTTAAGCCACTACACCACCAGGGAACTCCCCATATATGCTTTTTAAAACTTTTTTCTTTCAGTGACTTGTCATTGAAAAAATATGAGATTAAAATAAAATAAGGCTCCTGAGCCACCTTCTCTGTTTGAGCCCGCTCGGACCTCTTTGGAGTGTACTTTCTCTTCAATAAACTATCTCTTTGTTTCACCACTTAAAAAAATATATATACATGAAATTATCTGCAAAATATTCATATGTTGAACATATATTTGCCTATTAAAATTATAAACTCACAGTATGTTAGATTTTCTTTTAGTTACTGCTGTGGTCAAATGTAGAGGGAGAAAATGATTCTATTTCTAAAGTTATGTACATTGAATTTTTAACAGTGCAAAACAATTTCTGAAAACTATTGTATACATTAATTAAAATAATGAAAAGAAGTAAAACACATCTTTCAAAAATGTTGTTGTCTAAATATAAGAAATATGATAGAGATTTTAAATGTAGCATTTTATTGAGGATTATGAAAGTCTCTAGGTTATTTTATTAAATGAGATAAACAGTCCTATGGATTTGTTATTTAAAGAGAAAAACATCATTTTATATGAGCCTTATCAGTTTCTTTTCACAAATTGTCAACAAGCTTCAGCTGCCTTTATAATTGAGATTACAAAATTTTTTCAAATAAAAATTTATGTTACTGACTTTAGAGTTATATTGCTATCTCCATTAAATTTTTAAAATGTGAATTGTATTATCACTTGTGTCATTATAAGGCAACTTATATAAGACCAATAATAGTTTAAAATTATCATCTATGGTTGTGCTGGGAACAATGTTCAAGAAAGATATAGAAAGATGTTATTACAAAACATTTCTTCTCTCAAGAATCTATTATTTTTCTTGACATACTGTTTATAGTTTGTTTTTTATTGATACCTTTGGGCTTTTTTTAAAAGGACAAATATTCCAATACATGCTAAACCCTCAGAAGAGATGAAACTATTTGAATATGTAGTCACTGGAATACAAATTATATTAGAAATAAAAAATTGCACACCTTATGACTTCTAATTAAAGTCTAGGTTTCATGGAATATTACAGCAAAAACAATTTTTGACTACACAAAGCTCATGGTTGTCATGGTAACATTATTTCTAAGCTGCATTTATTGCATTTTCTCACATTGAATATTAAGTTTAGTAATATAATTGAATTATATTTTGTACATCATTTTAAGTTGGCACAGGAAATTTGGAATCTTAACACTGCAATTGATAAGATTGAATAAAAATATAAAATTGAGAATTATACCTTTTTCTGAGCATGTTTAAATTAGTAAATGTACTGAGAAGAATACCAAGAAATTGATATGGAAATGATTAAACTGATTAAAACCAATTAAAATCACCACTCTCTAGCATGTTACCTATTTTTTAACTTATTTATTATTTTTTCACTCTCTATAATATAACCTCCTTAAGAGCAGAAATTTTGTTCATGACAATGAACCTCCAGAGCCTATGACAGTACCTTGTATACAGAACGTGCATAACATAGTCAAATGAAAATTAAGGAGATTATTTTATTTTACAATTAGAAAATTATAAACATCTTGAATATGTTGAAGTCAGAAAGTAGTATATTAATTCTAAATAAACTGTACATTGAAATGTTTATATTTCAACATTCCCTCAAATTACTAAGGAATGATTATTCTTTTTTGTTTGTTTTACATACTAATATCTACATTAGGCAAAATAGCATAAGCTCTATATAGTTGCCTGCCAAAGTTCATTTTACAAACATCAGCATTCCACTTTCTGGTTACCTAATTATTAAACTGATATATGTTTTAAAAAATGGCCATCGACATGATTTGAAACCACTTCTCCAATTCAAACGAGAGAAAAGAGCATTAAAAATACCTCCCTTTTCTGTTCATGAAAGTAATGAAACAGACTAAGTATCACTTGTCAAAGTGCATTGTTTGTACTCATTAAATATTTCTTAACTGAAGACATGAACATGTTCAACTGAAAAAATAAGAATTGTGTGTTTGTAAGAAACAAGGACATTATACATTCTGAGTAAGTTTTGTGACCTAGATATTTTAACATGGGTTTATTATAAAATGATTAAGTTTTCATGTTAAATATAATTTTGTAGCTCCAAACAGAAAAATCATAGGTATTTCAAGGAAGAAAGTAGAGCTATGGCACGGCCATAAACTAGCACACTCCACAACCCATTTTATTTGGAAAGAAGATTGACTAAATGTTTGACTTTAGTGAATATTCCAGATCAAGTGCACTTTTGCCTCAGATTTTTTTCCACCTTAACTCAGATTTTAGATGCAGAGTCTAACAAGAAATCAATATATATTATATATTTCTTTTTCTCTAGGAGAATTTTCAGACAATTCATATTAGAAAGACATTTAAAATAAAATATAATTATTAAGTAAATTCAAGATAAATAATAAGAAAGTGAAATTTAATTTGCTTTATATATAAAAGTTTTAATAAAGGAAATTATACAGCACATTTATAAATTATATGGTGTGCTTTTTTCTTGAAGTTGGGTGTATATGAGACAGAAATTGGCTAGCATTTGTGAATCAACCAATGATATTTTAAGCTCTTCAAATCACATGCTTAATGCTCTACTCATTTAATGCACACTGAACAGTTTTAATACTAATAGAATATGTATTACCATTCTTATCCATGAGGTACAACAAAAAGAAGATAAAAAATAGGTGCAATGATATTCCATTTGGGAAAACATGTCAAGGAAGTCCTTTAATTCTTCAACACACCAAATACATTTCTTCAAATTTCATCTTTAATGGAGTAAATGTTCTCATCTAAATGACCAATCTATTATAAAATATAATGGATTTTCTCTTTGCTTTTTAATGGGATTGATACTTGTCAATGCTTTTCTCTTTTAATTGTACACAAGGGAAAGGGAAAAGTTTCACTTCACTTGTCGGTAGTTGGCCAAGTAATGGCCTCCTTAATGATATCTACACCTTACTTCCTGAGACACGTGAATGCTACTTTATAGGGCAAAATGGATCTTGAGATGGGCAGATTATTCTGGATTATCATGTTGGGTTCTAAACGCAATCACATTTATAAGAGGCAGGTAAAAGGATATTCGACACAGGAGGAAGAAAAGACAATGTGACTGAAAAGCCAGAGATTGGAGTGACGTGGTTACCAGCCAGGGAATGCCAGCGGCCAACAGAAGCTGGGAAAGGCAAGGAATGGATTACCTGCTAGAGCATGCACAGGGAGTGCAGCCCTTTTGACGCCTTGGTTTCCACCCAATGATGCTCCTTATAGACTTCTAGTCTCCACAACTATGAGAAAATAAATTTCTGTTGTTTTAGGTTACCACATTTGTGGTAATTCATCACAGCAACTTTAAGAATAGGACTACTACCTTGCTTCTCACCAAATACCCAATTATGATGATGAAATATTATCTATTCTGTCTTGGTTATAAAGATATCTCTCTTTTCCACCATAAACATGGGATCTTTTTTTTTTCGGCAGATCAAGAGAGAAATTACACTATTTTACTTTTTTAAAATACCAAGAGTAATACAGATTCCTTATTGTTTCTTTTCAGTATGGTCCTGTCATTCTTACAAAATCACATTCATCTATGGGTTTTCTGTTTTGATTTTGGATTGATATTTAATTAATAATATTCTGGCACATGCCAAGTTATGCAAAGAAAAAAAGCATAAATTTATAATTTAGTGTAAGCTATAATTATGTAAGAAAATATATTGACATTGTCAATATATTATCAGTTAATTGCCAAGAGTCAAAACTAGATGTGGAACAGTCATATATATATATAAATTAATTCACATGCAAAGATAAGACTATAATAAGACTGTACATGAGTACATGTAAGTCTGTGTATAAATCTATAAGTTTACATGGGATCTGAATATGTAAGAACTTATATAATAAATTAATTTAGACAGGTATTTATAGTGCAATACAAAGAAAAGGCCATTTTTTTTTGTTTTTAATAGAAATATTCTCTAAATAATTTGTAAATATTTCCAATTCAATTTCTCTGTATAAATGTAGAACTAATATATAAATTGATTTCATGCTACAGATGAAAAATGCATGATATATAAATATGTTTATTAGAATTTTATTGAAAATTTGTGTTAATGAGAGTTCCATAGCAAAAATTAAATTTATTTATGTACTTTTTTTCATAGAGTCTAACTAGAACAGATGTTGGGTAACATGTAAATGATCCTGTTTTCATCAGACAATTGTAAAAGAGAATCAAAATTAAATGTCAAAACTATAGTATTATTTTCAGTTCAGAGATGTAAGTCTCTAAGACCAATTACACTTGGGATGACAATCAGAATAGATGTTTACATAAGTGCAGTCAAAGTTTATATCATATGTGGGTAAAAGGCACTGGTGTATGACAATTTTCCTTTGTGTATTTAAAATACTTCAAGAGACTCTTTTGTAATTCTCCTTATACTCAAGTCATCATTACCTTAGAACATCAAATACACCAAACACAAAAAAGCTGATAGAAGAAAATTAAATCAGCTTTAAAAATATTATTTTCCCAATATAATAAAAACATACATTTATTATGTCATTTGTAAATACTCAATCAGGAAACACTGCATTGCTATTACTGTCCCTGGTATTAAAGTAATTAATATAGAAGCTTTGGTTGGAGGAAGCCTCTGTATGGTAATGAAGACATGTCTGTCACTGGTTCCATGTCTGATTCTGTCTCTCCCTGGGGTTTCGCAGAGCCGATAACTTACGTGTGCAGCAAATTGGTTAATTCCTCTGTGTGTGAACTGGAGCACGGTGAGAGAGAAATGAATGCTCCTCTGAGAACAACCAAGTAGAAATTCATCTGATCACCATCTGATTCTTGATCACTGTCAGATTTTAGCTGTAGAAATGAAGTGTTCCTTAGTAGGAAACTAGACTATAAAATAATGGATGAACAAACTTTAAGATGCTTAAGTTATGGTGGTCAATCACATATTTGAATTGCATGATACAAATTAAGGTGATTGTGTCACAGGTACATTGTTTCTGGATATATGATTTAGCTACATGAAAGGCCATAAGCATTCTTTGCATTAATCATAAACATTAATCAAGCAATGCTATACTTATATTTATCTTCTTTAAATTTAAGACTAGACTATTTTAACAAATAAAAATTTTGTTATCTGAAAATACAGTTATCTGTCTGATATATGTCAGCTTAGTTACTATAAATACCCCTTTTAAAAGCATGTACCTACAGAAAAATTGTATTTTTAAAATAAAGTATGCTTTACCATCATTTTTATTTTTTATTTTTTTGTTCAATAAGGATGCTAATAACTTATTTGTATATGTTACTAACAACTACTATGTTGTTCTTAGATAATTAATTCACACCTGGTTCAAAATTAAAAGTAGGTTATTTTAACAGCTCTTATTATTTATAAACTTAGATTATTTTAATTTAGACATAAACATGGAGTAGTTAATATGTAAGAACCTGTATGTGTGTCAGTTAAGTAGGGTAGGGTTTTCTTGATTGTCAAGAAACTTTTTTCTTTACAACAAAATGTCTTTTTGCCCCCTTATTTCCACATGTAGAGTGCATTAACCCTGCCTCATGAGATACAACAGAAAATCAAAACCAGGTATGGTCTTAAAATTAAAAGTTCAGAAAACCTGAGTTGTATGTGCTTGTACTTACAAGGTCTGTAAGTAGGTTTTGGTCACCCAATATACAATGGTGAAACAGTGACAGGACAAACCCAGTTAACGTTCTCATTTGGAATGTTCCTTGATTATACCACTTTTCTACCTCTACAAAGAATTATCATTTTTATTGCTCTCTATTACACTTACCTCTACATTTTTAACTTTATTTTTCATTTTCTTGCTTAGCCAAATATTAAGTGAGTGTTTGAGAATGTTATCCACTGAAGATTATGCAGCAGCTCAGTATGTATCTTACTCATAGAATTTTGAAGGCTCAAGGTCATTATTAGTTCTTGGGTGGAATCTGAAATTCAACTTTTCTGACAAGCTCTCTATTAATATATTGAGGATAGATTTACTTTGAGTAAAAAGGGACAACAGTAAACTAAAGTATATGTTAGTAAAATGGGAAATTTCAGGGTAGTGAGAAAAAGAGATGATCTACATGGTCAAGAAGTCCAAATAAATAATTCAAATACCCATAATTTGCAAGAAAAAAATGATCTCATATTGATAAAGTATTCATATTATCAGGGCATGTTCATGATAGATATAAAATAGGAAATAAATATTCCAAATCACAAAACATCAGTACTATTAATAATCTATAATATTTCTGTAGAGCTTATAGTTACAAGAGTCTTATATGAATATACTTCTTAAAGTCAAATTGTGTGGTATGTTAAGAAGAAAAATATTTCACAGAACAATATGAGCAAACACAAGTTAATTTTATCCCAATACTATTGCCAGCACATAGGGGCGACAGCACAGACCAAGTCTGCATAGGAAACTCCATGGAAACAAAAGGCAGGGGGTTGTTTAATGCTGCGGCTGAGCTAGTGGAAAAGTACTGGAGGACATTAGGTGGCAGGTTGATCAGTGGAATGTGTCTACCACATTAAGTTATTCCTGAGTTTGCAAATGTTTTTCTCTGTTATTAGGCCATCTGTGTTTGCTAATTGGCTTTACTCAAAGGGAAAGTAAACTTTCTTCTATATTCATCATCAGAAGTAGTTTTAAGACTTGGAGCACGGCTGAAGTTAGACTCAGATTCTCCACTGGAGACTGGGGAATAAGAACTCTATCTTCCTTTATAATTACATTTCAAAAGATGGCTCCTGGGTCTTTGAGGAAGATAGCCCTGAAACATAATTGTACATACATTTTTTTTTCATTACTAAAAGTGTTAGTTTGGGGTTGTAAGCCATCAAAGAACAGAAAACAAAATTGTAAAATATTTTTTGTTTCCTCCTGGACTCCCAGTCAATTTCAGTTTTATTTAGACCAAAATATATTCACAATAATGTATTAATAGCTGACTTGACAAAGTTAATGAACACTACTTATGTAAGGAGTGGATAGACAAGCTTGTTTGAACTTTGAAAGACTAAAGATAAATGTTCCAAAAGCAGCCCCCTTCTCCTTTAAAAAGAATATATTAAAATTTAAACATAATTTACCTAAACATCCACTCATTTATACGTACATTTTCTTTCTGCTATCACAATTTTTATTATTTGAGATTCAGGGCATCTGCTATGCCACTGAATTCTAACCTACTGATAATAATATAAAGAGTTCATTGGTATATCTCTGTGATTATTCAAGAGGTTAGTAAGGAAATAGCTAATAATATATGATGAATAGGCAGCCATTCCCCTTACTATTAATTGAGGAGGCTCTGGCTAAATGGCTATTTGACCTTAACTGAGCAGCTTGCCTTCAACACTCACAGCTGATGTACATACATGATCACTTGGCTGTCAATACCCATAACCATCTGTTATGATGGCAACATGCCTGTCCTCAAAATACTGTGATATTTTGGACTGCAGGTGCCACCTAAGTAGATTGGCAGCCTGAAATTCTGAGAGTACTTTCTATTTTTTTGCAGAAAGTGATGCCCTATTAACATCCACATGGCTTCTTGTTGCCATACCACCTGTTCATTCTTTCTAGGCCAAAAATGTTCATGGAAGGGCGATAGTACCTGAGAAAAATCAGCGAGGATCTATTGTGAATTACATCCTGATCTATTTTTAAAAACAACTGTATATATTTACACCATTGTACCTATGAAAATCATAACACTATTTTAAGGAATTGAAAGCAGTATTGTTTATATATTGTGCATTTTGGTGCATGTAGATTCTTAAATGTATATAAAGTCAATAATGCACCCAGGACTCAGGCTGGATGAAGTCTTATGTTAAATAATGAATTCTAAAGCAAGGAGACTGGCTATTGGGGAATAAAGTCACTGAAGTGTAATTCAAAGATCCTGTCAATAGCTGGCTTGGTGATGGAAGACGTGTGCTTAAAATGACGTCAATAATGTCTTCCATTTCTTTCTTTCTGTTCATACTCTGTATTCCAGGCAAAAATGAATGATGTCCTGGAATTTTTGCTGACACCTGAAATCTGAAATGTTAAGGTCTCCATTTTCAGAATAGCAGTTAGGCAAAAAATTCTCCTCCATAATTATCCCATACATTTCCCAATCTCTTCAAACTGCACTATTCCAGGAGCCAAACAGGTTATCGTTTGGCAGGAGTCTCAAGGCTGGTGTGCAGTGGTAGCGTCTCTATTGGAAGCAGTCTTTTACTGTTGTGTCTAGTCTATGAGTGTAAATGTGCTGAGATGTTTGGAATAATTATAAATTTCAGCGCCATGGCAGGAACCTGGCTAGTGTAGTTCCATCAGTTGCCTAACTCCAGTTGGCCATATCAGAGAACAGGGCTTACTGTGGGCATCCATGTGAGTGACCCACGCATTTAATAGGTAGGCATTTTGTTTCTTAACTGTTCACAGCCCCAGAGAAGGACATCTTTAAATCTGCCAGTCGACAGTTTTCCAAGTGGTAGATCAAACAGACATCAATAAAACGAGAGCAAAATCCATCAAGAGAACTATTGAACAGTGTATGAGAAAAGCTTTGAGTTCAGTTCACTAAGTAGAACAATTGTGCCTTCCTTAACCTATCATTTGAAATGCTGAGTGGAGATTAAGTCTCTCCCAAACATGAGAAAAATTGTCACGGTCTCATGTAAAGTGGAAGTACCATTTGGCACCAGCTTTTCACATTCTTGTATACAAACAAACAAACAATAAAAAATAAACACAATCTCATATCTGATCATTTTATACTGGTTCTAAGTTTACATTGATAGATTTATGTTAATTAGGCTTTTCTTAATCGACTTTGATAACTCAAATGAACAGCAAAGTTTTTAGGATTTTTTAATGTGGTAAGACTTAAATTTTAGAAGTAGTTTTAGAATGCAGCAAATTTGCACAACTCATTTTCACTTATGATTTTTTGTATTTAAATACTTAGCTATTTAAAATTTACATAAATATATCTTGAACTTTAAAAAATTGTTTTTTTTTTAAACTGGCACATATACAGTATGTGACAAAAATAAAAAACAACCTTTATTTTTTAAGTAATACTGAACAAATTAAAATCACTAAATAACTAAAGAATATGTTGGCTCATATACTGGTCCATATAGACATTTGCTTTAAGTAAGCTTTTAATTAGTGATTCAGCAATGCCACATTAAACCTAGTTTCTGATGCTAGTCTGACAATTTGGCTTCATCTTCAGACTGTTGTCCCTTTTGGTGTAAAATTCACTAATGACAGATGCCAGGTTATACGGTTTTACCTTTATGTCACGAAAGAAAAAAATGTATTATTTACAGCATTATTATCAAAAGCTCAGAGAAGTACACTGAGTGGATTACCTTAAACAATGTGGTAAGTGAGTATACAATCCATGTGGCCAGGGGGATAGAATGTTGTGATCAGTCTTAGCAAACTATGAATTCAGGCTGCTATGTTTTAATGGTGGGATAGTTGTCAGCATTCCACACTCATATTAACCTCTAAAAGAAGCTGAAATTTGGGAGAAGGGAAAAGTGAAAGAAAATGTTGGAAAGCCCCCAAAATTGACTGAATAATTTAATTCTGTAATAAATTATTAAATAATTTATTGTTTCAAAATTTCACTTGTTATGAGAAACATCAAGATCTTCTTTTTTGTAATTTTAGTGATATAGCTGCTATTCATAATCTCAAAAACATTTTTTACAAAATATTGCAACAAAACAGTCATGGTGTTTTTAACCTATTATTTTAATATCCTCCAAGACTTCATATTAAGATCCAAAAAATGTACATTTTTTAAGTTGAATATCTGAAGTTTATTTTAAAAATGTATTTGGGCATTGATAGAGTCAATGAGGTAATTTACAAATGTTTGTGCTGTTTATGAATAAAGCAGCATGTGGTTGTAATTGGGATTAGACATTTTGTAGGAATTGTTGAGTCTGAACTTCTCCCTCTCCCTCTCTCTAGACCAAGCATGTCCAACCCATGGCCTGCGAGCTGCACATGGCCCAGGACTGTTTTGAATATACCAACACAATTTGTATTTTCTTAAAACATTATGAAAATTATGCATGGAACTTTTTTTAACCCATCAGCTATTGCTTATGTTAGTGTATTTTGTGTGTGGCCCAGGGAAGCCAAAAGATTGGATATACCTAAGTGTCCTAGATCTTTTTGTACTTAATTTTTCTAAAATATCTTCATGTTTTTCAATTATTCTGTACCTATAATGCTATAACTGTGTCAAGAGTTATGATGAGCAGAATGTACAGAAACTTTTCTAAAGCATATGATAATATTATATTAAGTGAGGTAATTGATATCATCATCTTACTGCTGAGGAAACAGGTGCTCAGAGAAGTTCGGATCTGACACATGCTTTGGGTCATGTGCCTCTTCAAGTCTTATAGGTGCCTTCTTCAAAAATAATTCTTTTTGGTATCTGGCACAGGTTGGTACCAGTGGTCTCATCTGGGTAAGGAGCCCTGAGGCCAGCCTGTTCCCTTGGTTTCTCCTAATTATATTCCTGTTATTCAGACAAGGAAACCAAGACTTGGAGAAGTTAAGCAACTTGCCCACATCAAGGCAGCTACATAGTGACATAGTCAAGATTCAGATCCTTGTTTGTCTCCAAGGTTCCATTCTTGTGTTAGGACCTCACTGGTGTCATTGTCTGGAAGACAGAGCAATCAGTACTTGAGTGCGTGAATTTGCTAAACCCACGAAACTAATTTCATGTAAATTTCCTTATGTTCTGAAGATAATTCAGCATTAATCATGATACAATCTTTTTTTTTTCAAACTCCACGTAGAATCTAGTTGACTTTGCATTACTTAGATACTTGAGGATACGTAAGATTAAACTAAAACATATACTTAATTAGAATGAGTATGTGCTTATATAATGTAATTCTTAATTTTTTAAAAGTGTATTTCTAAGTATCTATATTTCTGTGCATAATTATCATTAATCCCATCTCCAAAAAGCTACTTGACAAATTTTACTTTCAGTATTAAGTGGACAATAGCATTTTATTGGAAACTGCTGGCAAGCTGATATATAAATGCCCTTCAGTAGAAAGCAGAGGGTCTGGAAATATAATGTCAATTTATTACCATCTTCAACATTTACTCAAAGTGATATACTAAAAAAGGAATTAACAGGAAATAAGGTAATCCATCACTTCATTATAAAAAGGACCTATGATCCTAATGTCCCCTTATAGTATTATATTCTGCCAAGATTCAAGGAGAAGATGTTACTGAAAATAAAATTTAAGAAGTGCTAATCCACAAATATGTGTGTATTGATGGCAGTTCTTAAATTCTAAAAGAACATAGTGTGATATTATTTTTGTTTTTTACCAAAGAACTTCTATTTAAACTTGTATGTTTCCTAATACCTGGTCATACAGTCATTAAACTGTATTCATCTTATGAGTGGAAAACCATTAATGATGCTGTTGATTATGCTATAAAAAAAGTAGAACTGCTTTCTTTCCTAATTTTCAAAGGCACTGAAACAATACTTAGAATTTCAGCCTTTCCATTCTGTTAGGAGGGCAAAAGCAGTAGGTATAAATGCTGAGAAACAGAATTCATTAACTGATTATTTTAGTGATGGTTGGAAACAGAGGTCTGGGAATGTAAGTAGGGTTTTTCTTCTGCATTTTTTCTACATCTACTTTGCTGCCTCATTTTGCTTGTTTGTCTCATATTCAGCTACTGCAAAAAGTTGGGACCATATGATGAGAGAAGGCCAGTGCATGGCACCCATGTAATTAGATAATTCATAGCAATGATTCTGATGGGCTCAGTTTCATCAGTGTGCCCAAGCATGAACTTTTGGTCCTGCAGATGGGCTGGAAGAAATCAGTATCTTCCAAAACACATGCAATACAGGAGATGAGGTTTTAAGGGAGTTTTAACCATAAAGTACAAATTTAATACGAACAAGTATGAAATTTTGTTTTAATATTTATTTTACATGTGCTTATCAATATGAGTTATTTGGATATTTTGTAAAGCGAGGAGATAATGGCATTATTGCTTTTATATTGGGGGATGATGACATGTGATTCATCATCTCCAATACAGAAGCAGTCACTTTCTCTTTACCCCACAGATACTTGGTCATGACATTGAGCTCAAGAGCATTAGACTCTTAAAAATTTTCATTAAAAAAATGTGAATGGAATTGAAATGTGAAGAAGGACATTGTTTTATAATGACAGAGAAGATTCACTCGTAACTGAAGTTTGCTTTTATTCTTTCCTTTGGTAAAGGTGCTGATGAGCTTTTAAGTCTAAACAATGAGAGAGTTTAGACTTAAACTTGAGGGAGTTTAATGGCTTAACTTACCAAAATTAAAATAATACTGACTAGCAATTATTATTGTTCAAATTAAAATGATAGAAAGAAATGCTATGAAATTTTATATTTTATATTCTTTAAAAGGATATGTTGAAGACAAAAACCAACCTGAAAGCCAATAGGAAGCTGTGGCATTTATTCCGTCTTTTAGAGAAGTGATTTATTTCTATCTTAGCGTTTTCTTAAAGTACCTTGGCTTACTTTTCAATTCATTTCAGCATGTCAGTGTCTGGGGAGTGCTTTTCATTTCTCACTACTTAGTAAAAAAGAAAGTGATAGTAAAAATGGTTTAAACGTAATTGTAATTTTTATGTCAACACGAGAGTGTTTCACAAAATAAAAGGGAGATGATCCAGTTAAATTGCTATTTTCTATCTCTATTGGAAAGTTTAGATCTAAACAAGTTCGTATAAATGGAAGAACTGTCTGAAGGTAAGGTTAATTAAACAGTTGGCTTAAATTAAAATAATTTCATGGCAGATGAACACGTCATGCAGTAAGGTATAGAATTGATTCTGTGATGAGCAGCTTTTGTCAACATGTTTGTCCTTACTCAGATTCTGTAAAAATGTGAAAAGAAAATATTTACTTACTATATGTTATATTTAATGAACAGATAGTGCATCTTTTGGGGCATATATCTTTAAAAAATAAATCATGTGTACGAAGGGAGATAAATTTTTAATGGGTGGCTCAATAAATAAATTACACTTAATCAATTTCTCCTTAAAAGATCTTGATTGGATTAACAGGGTTATACATGTGATGGGATCAAATAGGCAGGACATGAGACAATCAAATAGAATAAAACCATTCTTTTTTGTGCTATCCTCACAGTTGTTCTAAGTGAAAATTAGTTCATTAAAGTATAGATTTGGGGTATGATTAGCATCAGTCTTTACAAACAGTATAATAAAGAAAATTCCTCATTCTATTTGGCATATGTGCGTATCAAGTAACATATGTTTCCTACTAGAGTATAGGATGAAGAACGTGAACAATCATTTCAAACATGATTTACAAACACGTTGTGCATAGATAGCTAAAGCTTCTTAAACACAGAGAAATTAAATGAAGTGAAGCAAAAATGTTTCAACAGTGGGTACTGCAAATTTAAATATCATTTTTATATATTTGGAGTAGAGAAGAGACATCTGGGATACTGACAGCATCATTTTTAAATAAAACTCAGCAAATAAATATTTTTATTTTTAAAGACTCAGATAATGTTTCTGTTTTAAATGATGTTATCATGTGCCTTCTCAAGTTGTGTAAACTATCTGAAAATTTTCTTCCTGTAACAATAAAAACTTGCAAATGTAACTAATTTTATGTAATTATTTTATTAATTAGTGTTAACAGAGTGTTTTTTTAAAGCTTTTTAGCTCTTCTAGAAGTGTGATTATATTCCAATATATTGCAAACTTTATCTGGCCAAATTACATTTTATATCATTAGCATGTGCAAACAAATGAAGATCAGGTACATAGGTGACAATTAAATTACGTGTCTACAGTTATAAACAGAATATACATCAAGCCGAGTTTGAATAGTATAAATTTTCAACTTGAAAATTGCTTGCAGAAGAAAAGTTGATTTTTGAAATTATATTCTTTTCTGTTTAAGAAATCATTTTATATAATAAATATTTACATTATGAGATCATTATGTTGAGCATACGGTATAGTTTAAAAAAATAATGAATCGTGTGTTGTTCACTCATTTCTTATAGATATAACTAATGCTTTTATGCAGTAAATTTCCACATAATGGTTAAGGCTAAAAATAATTTAGGACACAAAAACAGTCACAAATCTTGTTATTGGGCACATTTGTTGATTGGTCTGGAACAATTTTTTTTTTTGCCACATTCTGAGTTACTGGGGGTTAGGATTTCAACATAAGAATTAGGGATGTGGGCATAACAATTGGCATTACAGCCCGTAAATAATATTGTACTGGGAATAACTGGAAATTATTTTCCTGGTGACCCATTTTAACTGTTTGTTAATTACAGCAATTCAAAGCTACTTGATTATTATGTATCTCTCTGTATCTCTTACTATGCCTGGGTTGGGTTCATTACAAATGGTATTATTAGAGGGAAAACAGTTAATCAATGCAATCTAATACAATTTATTTTTTGGTATAATGAAATAATTTATAATTTCTGAATTTTTAAAATTTAATATTCATTAATATATAGTATTTACAATGTCTATTTAAAAATCCATTGTGTGCCTTTACTTCAAATATCTTTTCCATAAGATTTAGAGAGTTAAATTGAATAATAAAGTGTATTCAATAAGCACTAAGATAAAATTTATGTCTGTGAAAATAATTTCAACTATTAGTATTGAGATTCCTGGACACATATAGAAAAGTTCCTCTTATTTTTCAAAAGTAAGGAAAATAATAACCCTGAGATTAAAGTGGAGATTCACAAAGACTACTCTCATTTGTATGCTTATAAACCGATTTAACATGAAAACAAATAATTTAATTGCAAAATATTCATTTAACTTACTACTTTTATAATAAGCAGTATCATTTAAATGTCACTATGAACAGAATAATTATGTGTACTGAATGTTATTATCATTTAATTAAATTTAGACTACTTGAAATTACTTACAAATGGTATCTTAATATTTACCATTTAATGTTTGGCATTTTGAATCAATGTAATGAAATGAATTAAGGAAACAAAGCATAATTTTTCCTCTAATGATGTGTGCAAGATCATAATTTGAAATCTGTTCCACATATGAGGTGCTTTGTGGTCGTTAGTATTTGCTGAAAACTTCTTTAAATGAGTTTCTGTTTTTACTCAGCACTTACATCTTTAAAATACTCTATTTAAGGCAAATACATAACCCTAGTGTGTGTATGTGTGTGTATTGCTCACAAAGAATATAAGAAATTCTAATAAAAATAAACTAAATTAGTTTTCTAGGAAAATTGAAGGGGAAGGTATTTCTACTCACTAATAACAAATTATATTGTATAAAAGTGATTATATGTAAAGTTTGATTGTAGAAAGGTTTACTACAATAATAGTTCAGTCAGACTTTTTAGTTTGAGGTGGAGTAATTCCCCAAGAAACAAGGAAATTTCTTCTAGAGTATATCATTAAATATTCAGTGTTTTAATCCTGTATTTCATGATTACCATGGTGCAGTTTTTCCTAAACTAAAACCATTTTAAGGTGTCTAACTCATTACAAAAGACAAAATTTGATTATTCCAGATTTTTAAAAAAAATGTAAACTGATAACTAACACCTTTATACAATTCTTTTAAGATTTAAGTAACTTATAAACATTATCTTGGAACAGAGTTTAAAATTATTTAGAAGATTTATTGATAGCAGTTATCTTCTCTATAGCTCAACCAATCCCTTCTTTATTCATTCATGGGTCAACCTTCTTAACACGTGTGTGTCCTGGGAAGGATAGATGGAAGGTTGAACTCAATCCTGTTAATTAGCATTAGATCTTTTTCAGAAGCCTAGTCCTTATGCTTAACTTAACTTACAAATAAAAATAATAAACACAGATGGGAAACATCATCTTTGTTAAAATCAAGTATTTCGGACTCATACCGTTAACACTAAAGAGTATCTAGCAGTTATACTTTGAACGGAGTTCTAAGAAATCACACAAACCCATCATTTAAGGTTTCTGAAAGAAAAGCAAAGCTTCCGAGGCTAAAAGGTCATACCTGGAAGGTCGCAGGGTGAGCCGGGATCCAGGCCTTGAAGCCTGTTCACCACCGCCGTCTGCAGCCGCCTCGGGCTTGCCATGAACGCGCTGCTCATCACGGGTGTTGTGCTCCTTATCAGCACCTCTGCTCCCCCTCCTTCCTTCTCCTCTTCCTTCTCCTCCCGTCCATTTTTCAAAATTACTTATCCTGACTAATAAATCACATGAGGGCTTGTTCTGAAAGAGACTCACTTTTAGCTATCTATCAAATATAAAATTTTCATGAGAAAATAGACTCTGCTCACCAAATAACAACCCATGAGACGTGAGTCATTAATATATCCAGGTCCCTGAGCAAAAGTGATTATTCACTCCAGCTGAACAAACTAACGCCTGAAAGTATATAGAATGTGAAAGGAGGATATAAAGGAATCGTTCAGTAAATGAAATGAAATGAGTGAAAACACAGATACAATTAATAAGGTTAGATCCACATCTTGCTCTTATTTTAATGTAAATTATACATTACACAAAGCTTTTGTGAGCAATGGAGTATGAGGTCTGTTGTCCCAATTCTAGTACTCATCGATTCACGATTCATCCCACAATTAAAAAATAATGTGTGATTAGCTAAAGGGAGATATACAAGATGTACCCGTGTAAACTCCAGCATCAGCTGGTTAGAAAATATGCCAGGACTTCTTGAGACCTAAACAATGAACAGAGCCGGGATCTCAGAGCAGCCTTATTTCCCATGATGTGCAGAGAAACTGGAATGGCCTCCTGCTTTCCGGAGTCACTCCCAGGAAAAAACTTTTAGGAGAAAAAGATAAAACAGAATAGAAAGAAGTAGGCCTTTCTTATATCTCTGCAAAACATGGTCAAAATAATTGGCATAAAACCATCCACTGGGTGTGAGATATATCGTTTCCCACCTGTGAGCCAGGCTTTCCCCAATCGGAATACTTAGCTCTCAACTTAGAAAGGCAACAGGAAGGGGTGGAGAGGCAGCAATGTACTCTTAGAGCTTCTCCGGGGAGTTGGAAATGGAAGGTTTTAATCTTCCATATATTCGTGTGTCATTTCACTTTTTGAAATTACATTCTCTTCATCTAAGGGATTTGGGAACCAAATCTATAATCAGTCAAGGGAAAAACAGAACAAAAGAAAACCTCGTATTAGGCAATCCCACCTCTTACTTCCTAAGGTCTCTCACCCAAGACCGGCCTCTGCTTCTTGTGTAGGCTTCTGAAATCATTTAATAAAAATAATATTTCTTTTTGCCTGAGGCCATTTTTTTACATTTGCCAACTATTTTTCAGCTGAAGAATTTGAGAATGATCAAGTTTTATTTTCTTATTTACCAAGATCTGGGATGGAAAATTACGTTCTAGATTCTGCTTGAAACTGTAATGATTTCTTCTTCAGTTCATCTCTATCTGTACCTTCACAAATATGATGGCAAGGAACTTATTTTAACACTCTGTTGAAAATCTCTTTATATACAAGTTTATCTGGTATGTTGTGTATCTTCTGTTACTACCTCCAACTAGCTCATGCAATATGCATCTCCCTTTCTCCACCTTACAATAACAATTTTTTCTTCCTGTCCCACACTTCAGCACCAATTAGTTTACCATTACTTTAGCTTCTAATCACAATCTTCTTCCTTTTCTGTTGTTATTTATTAGTGTTCCAAAAGTCCATGTTTCAGGTTTTGTTACAACAGTCCACTATTTCTGGTAATAATTTCTGATTCTTTATTTATTGCGATTAATAATTTATTGTGACATGAAAAATCATACTGAAACATAGTATCTTGAAACAGTAAAGGCTTATTATTTTTCTGGCTTTTAAGGGTTGACTAGGCGGATATTGTGTTGACTATGATCACTCACAGGCCCTCATTCACTCAGGCACTCCCCGGACCTGGAATGTTCTGTCGGTGGCAGACTATCAGTTCTTTTTCATGTGGACTTTCCCAATCGTCTCTCTTCATCTAATAATTAACCCATACTTCTTTACAAGGTTGATGGCTTCTGAGAGAGTTGTTTTAAAATGTACTTGGGATTTTGTTTTTATTCAGCTATGTTGGGCCCACAGATCAAAAGACCTTGGAAGAGATAGCTTGTTACTCACAGTTCCCAAGTGGAGGGGCCACATGGGAGGCACAAGGGTCTGTCAGGAGACAGAATGACCCAGAGAAGAGCATTAACAAAAACTTACTGTGTTTGTGTGGGAAGAAATAGGCATGGCACTCTAAGTAGGTTTAGGATTGGAGAGTTTAAATCCTTTCAGTAAGTACTGGGCTGTGGGACATTCAAATTATGAATGAAGAAGTCATATAGTTACTTTTGCAAATGACATGATTCTTTAGATAAGAAATCCACCTAAAAAACTTTTAGAAACAACAAATACAGTAAAGTTGCAGGACACAAAATCAATGAACAAAAATCCATTGCATTTCTATATATTAAGAATGACATTTCAGAAAAAAAATGTAGAAAACAGTTTCTGCAATTACAACAGATAGAATAAATAAAATACCTAAGAATAAACTTAACTCTGGGTGGTGAACACACAGTGCAATATATAGATGATGTATTATACAATTGCACACTTGAAACCTATGTAATTTTACTAATCAGTGTCATCCCAGTAAGTTTAATAAAAAAAGTCAAAGAAAAAAATACTAAATGTTTTGCCCAAAGGACCCATAGTATGGCATCCAGAGTTAAAATTCAGGGTTGAAGATGTTCTAGCAACTGATCCTTCCAACAGATGTTACTGATATGATTTATAATATGTTAGCTGTGTAAAACAAAACATTGGATCTTTCCAGTAAGTGGAGAGGTAACTAAAGATCAATGGATATTTTGAAGATGACCGAGAGACTGATAGAAATATCAAAAGAGGAGTAGCTTCTCTTGTTCACAAGAGATGCAAACCTCATTTGTATTCTCTTCATTCTAGGTTAATATGTGTGCATGTTAAAGATGATAAAAAAGATTTTAGCTAGATTTTGTTGAAATACATTAAACCCATATGCATAACATGTAAGAAATTGAGAAACATGTTTTTTATACTTATTTTTAATTACAGTTGACCTACAATATTATTTTAGGTGTACAACATAGTGGTTCAACATTTACATACATTATGGAGTGATCACCACAATATGTCTAATTATTATCATGTTATTTATTATAATTCCTATGCTGTACATTACAACCCTCTGACTTATTTTATAACTGGATGTTTGTACTTCTTAATTGCCTTCCACTTTTTCACCCAGAAATATGTTTTCATATGTGCTTGCAGAGATGGGATATTTCTGATTGTTTATAATACAAGTAGTTGAGTTATGTCGACTTTAATTAGAGCACTGCTGACCAAAAAGAGAGCAGTCAAGATGCAGCAGGTGGATAGGAAACTGCTCTATGCCAGTGGGGAACTACATTGCACTGAGTTCAGCAGCATATATCACGCAAGTGAAAAAAGATATTTGAAATCGGAGGATTAATGTAGCCACTTCAATTTTGTTAATCAGGCTACATTCATGCTTTAGTGATCTTGCAATTAACCACTCCATCCTCCTGAAGCCTATTGTGAAAATGTGTGTAATATATGCCTCCTACTGAGATGTCATTACAGCTCTATAATAGTGTCCATTTAATGGTACATTTTAAAAATTTTATACTTATTTTCTTCCATAAAAAGATATAAGTAACTCCACTACTGCTTTTTTACAAGTTAAAAGCAATTTTTATATAATTTCTAATACTTGACACTAAGACTCACATTACCGAGGTTGTCCAGAAATATTGTTTAGACATATTACTTAATTATTATAAAAATATATACACTTTATACATATAGTACCTTTTTGCAACTTAAATGCTATAGTCTCTCTCTGCATTGGTACCTAGACCTTTGCTTGAAATTAATAATATTTTAATAATTTAAAAATATGATTTGAGAATTTAAAATGTGACTAAAAGTTTATTATTGTGCCCTTTATTAAACAATTTATACATAAAGATATATGATAAGTATTTGGTATGTATTGTTACAGACCAATAAATTGACACTGTACATATGTGTCGTGAAAGCTGAAATGCTAGGCAAAAGGCATGGAAACACTTGCTCAGTAGAAGTTGTCATTGTGGCATCATTTTCAGTTGTGAAAAATAAAAGAGCCTGTGGTACTTCCCAGCAAGGTAATTACATGAAAAGTTGCATGTTTAGACATTTAGTGCAAGTCCTACCTCACATCAAATGCTCAGTAAAAATGTGTCCTGTCATTGTTATTAATATTATGTTTAGTTGTGTGCTTATTCTAAATCTTCCTAGTTTATATCCATAAAAGAGAATGTGGATTTATTACATATTATTAGTTATTAAAGTGAAAATTGAAAAGCAGCAGAACTGAACAGGTATTTTCCGGAGAAGACATACAAACGGTCCATAGGTGAGAACATCACTAATCATCAGGGAAATGCAAATCAAAACCATAATGAGATAACACCTAACAACTGTTAGAACGGCTATCACCGAAAGGACAAGGCATAGCAAATGTTGGCAAGGATGTGGAGAAAAGGATGTGCACTGTTAGTGGGAAAGCAAAATGGCACAGATACATTGGACAATGGTATGGACTTCCTCAAAAACTTAAAAAAAAAGTAAAACTGCCATATGATCCAGCGTTTCCACTTCTAGGTATTTATCTCAAAAAAAAAAAAAAAAGAAGAAAAAGAAAAGTGCATATATTTCAACATATATGCACTCCATGTTCATTGCGGCATTATTTATAATAGCCAAGATATGGAGACAACCTAAGTGTACACTGAGAGATGAATAGATAAAGAAAATGTGGCATACTAGTATCTGTATCTATCTATCCATCCATCTATCCATACACACACAATAGAATATTATATAACCATTAAAGAAAGGTAGCCCAACAGCATGGATGGACCTTGAGGGCATTATGCTAAGTGAAATAACAAGTCAGACACAGACAGACAAATACTGCATGATGTCACTTACAGGTCAAATCTTAAAAAGTCAAACAAAGAAGCAGAAAACAGACTGGTGTGTGGCCATAGGTAAAGAGAGTGGGGTGGGTGAAGGTGGGCAGAAGGTACACACTTTCAGTAATAAGATAAATAACTATTAGGGATAGAAGGCACTGCATGGTGACTCTAATTAACAACACTGTATTGTATATTTAAAGTTGCTAAGAGCTTATATCTTAAAAGTTATCATTACAAGAATAAAATTGTAATTATGTAAGGGGATGAATGTTAACTACTTGTAGTATTCATTTCACAATATATCCAAATATCAAACCCTTAGGTTATATATCTAAAACTAACCCAATCTTGTCTTTTAATTATATCTCAATAAAACTGAAAAAATGAAAATGTTTCATTTCTTATTTGAACATCCAGAACAGTTTAATTGAAAAGTATTCTGAAACTACAAAATAGTGTTTTGGAAAAATACTGCTATTATAAAGCTGTGTATTTCAGAATTTTGTATCATACAAGATACACATTTAAATTATATGTGGAGGCTGAGGTGAACCTGTTAACCAATCTGTCCTCATAATTCAAATCTTTGTCATTGACTATTAGTAGCTTTCTTTGTTTATTCTGATTCTACATGTTCTAAATTTGAAGTAGCTAATAAGTGTAAAAGTAGTAGAAATATTTCAAAATTTCAAGATATATACAAAACATATATGTTTATACAATTATATGTCAATCACATCACATTTTTTAATATTTAAAAGCACTCATTAACAGAATAGAATGAGGTTTTCTCAAGTTTAATATGTATAATCAGTCATTTATTTTTGGCCTTTTTTTTTTCGTAAAGAACAATAGACAACCAATCAAACAAGTCAATGATAAAAAGCACGACAGTAAACACCTCTGAAAACTGGCCACTCTTCCATTCTTAGGACATTTTGCCCTACTGCCAAGACCTATTTCTTTCTCCCTGCCTTCTATAATGGTAGCTACTTTTCAAACATAAATGCTATCGTTTAATCAAAGCAATAGTAGCTAACAGCATAGCATTGATTTGTTTTGCCTTTAGTTATAAATACATATGATTTCAAATTAAGCATTTTTAAAAACATTATTATTTCATTTAAAAAAATCTATTGCTTTGAAAACATACAGTGGGCTCTAATTCTTTTCTAATACTCAAGAATAAATAAGTAATATATTCTTTAATTTAGAAGAAAAAACTGCTCTCTTTCTCTCTTTTTTATTTCTAAGATCTCAGAAAAAAAAAAACCTAACCCAGGGTGAATGAGCAATGAAAGCATTACTTCTGCATTTAAGTTAGTGAGCTCATTGATTAAACACAATAGACAAATCTTTAAAACATCCAATTTTTCTACTGTCCTACCATGACTCAAGACAGACTCTGAATATCATTATATGATTAAGGACTGAGCCCCTGAAGAATATTTTTATATTATGCTATGATTAGTGGTGTCTCAAGGTGTCTCAACTATTCTGATTAAGTAAAACTGATTTAGCTGATGAGTTTAAAACCAACCAACTTGTCATAATTAACATTTATAGGAAATTCTACATAATAAAAGCAGAACACACATTTCTTTCAAGTGCTCAAGGAATATTTACAAAGATAGATCATATTCTAGACTATTAAAAAAAGTCCCAAGAGATGTTAAATTGGTGCAACCACTACGGAGAACAGTTTAGAGGTTTCTCAAAAAACTAAAATTAGAACCACCTATGACACAGCACTTCCACTTTTGGATATTTATCTGAAGAAATCCAAAACACTGATTTGAAAAGATATATGCACCACTATGTTCCTTGCAGCATTATTTACAGTAGGCAAGATATGGAAGGAACCTCAGTGCCCATAAATAGATGATTGGATAAAGAAGAGGTGGCACTTATATACAATAGAATATTCCCTGGCTATAAAAACGAATGAAATCTTACCATTTGTGACAACATGGATGGACCTTAGACGTATTATGCTAAGTACAATAAGTCAGATAGAGAAAGACAAATACTATATGATCTCATTTACAACGTGGAATCTAAAGAATAATATAAACAAACAAATAAGACAGAACCAGAGTCGTAGATACAAAGAACAAACTGATGGTCGCCAAATTGGAGGAGCCATGGGGGACTTGGTGAAAGAGGTGAAAAGATTAAGAAATACAAATTGATAGTTACAAACTAGCCATGGGGATGTAGAGTACAGCATAGGGAATATAGTCAGCAAAATTACAATAATTATGTAGAGTTTCAGGTGGGTACTAAACTAATTGAGGGTATCACTGCATAAATGATATATATGTTTAATCACTATGTTGTACAACTGAAATTAATATAAAATAATATTGAATGTCAACTGTAACTGAAAAAAAAATAAATACTTTTTTAAAAAGTTCTAAGATTAGTGGAAGAAAGGACACTGAAGTTAGTCACAAACTTTTGTTCAGAATGTAACAGCTTAAACAAAATGATCCACAGTTGTATTGTAACTTGGGAGAAATGGGTAAAATATAGAGCTTTATCAAAATGTTTAGCTAGTGTAAGGGAATAGCTGGTCAAATACAGGCCTCAGAAAAGAAAAGGCCTCAGAAATCAAAACCACAATGAGATACCACCTCACACCTGTGAGAATGGCTATTATCAACAAGACAAGGAATAACAAGTGCTGGAGAGGATGTGGAGAAAAAGGAACTCTGGTACACTGCTGGTGGGAGTGCAAACTGGTACAACCACTGTGGAAGGCAGTGTGGAGGTTCCTCAGAAAATTGGGAATGGAGCTACCATTT
>PVJL010009404.1:0-57533 GCA_004026885.1 Lyroderma lyra
GGGGGGGAAGAAACTGAAGTGTGCAGATATATGGGAGATTATTCCCAGAGAACGGGAGTAGGAGTTACAAAGGGCCTGAGGAAAGAGGGGGCCTGGCAAGTTTGAGGAACAGTGAGGAAGTCAGTATGTCTAGAATGAAGAGAAAGAGAGGAAGATAAAAACTAGTAAGAACTGGGGTCAAAGATTTAGGAAGTAATCATGTAGGGCATCATAGATTGTTATAAAGACTTCAGCTTTTACTCAGAGACATAGGAAGCCATTGGAAGGCTTTGGGCCGAGGAGTAAGTAATGTGATCTGACTTAAATTTAAAGGATCGTTCAGACTTCTGGGTTGAGACGAGTGTGGGGCATGAGGGGCAAGGACAGGAATAGGGAGATCAGGTAGAGGGCTATTTGAGTCATGCAGCTCAAAGATTGTGGTTTGCACTAGCAGTGGAGGTACAGGGGGTCAGATTCTAAGTGTATTTTGAAAGGAGAGCTGATGAAGTAGATGTGATGTGTGTGACAAAGGAGAATTCAAAGGTAACTCCTTTGCATAAGCAGTGGAAGAATGGAACTCATTTTACATTTGGAAGATGGTTCAGGAAAAACTAGTTTTAGACATGAAAAGTTTGAAGTTTTTTTTAGACATACAAGTGGAGGTCAGGGGCCCTGGAGTTCAGGAAAGAAGTCTGAACCAAAGTATTAATTTGGAAGTTATCAACATAGAATATAAAGCCATGAAACTATCTGAATCCTTAGGGGAGGGAGTATCAATAGGAAAGAAGTCCAAGGGTGGAGCCCTAGGGCACCTGACATTTAGGGGTTATGGACATGAGGAGAAATCAGCACTGGAGCTTGTGAAGAAGCAACCAGAGATAGAAGAGGAAAAGAGAATAAATACAGTGTCCTTGGAAATCAGATGTAAAATGTTTTCAGAAGAGGGTGTCAGGTAATATCAAATTCTGTTGGTAGGTCAAGTAAAATAGGGACTGAGAATTTAGCATTGGATTTAGCAGCATTCAGATCATTAGCGACTTTGATAAAAGTAGTTTTACTGGATTGGTGGGGATGAGATCTTTGTAGTGGATTCAAGAGAAAAGGAAAGGAAAGGAATTGGAGGCAGCAAGTGTAAATAGATCTCTCAAGAAGTTTTCTGTTGAGGGAAGAATAGGAATCGATTGGCAACTGGAAAGGAAAATGGAATCAAGAGAGGATTTTTTTTTTTTAACATGGGTGAATGATGCAGGTTGCTAGAAGCATTATCCTTAAATAGATGAGAAGGAGTAGGATCTAGTGACCAGAGGAAAGGCTGGCTTTAGATAAGAACATGGTTGTGTTTTGGCATGGCCTATATGCATGTAGTCGATCATAGTATTTCAGGACTTAATGAAGCTTTTTGTTCTCTACAAAAATTACATATTGAAGGTAGTGTAGCCAGGAGTGTTGGAAGATGAGAAAAATATCAGTATTAAAGGTGAGGTAGAACAGAATGTATCCATGATGAGGGGCTGAGGATTGTGAGAGTAGAGAGTGGTATGATCTAACCTCCAGTGAAATCAAGTTTGTGATATACCAAAAGATTTTTATAGTGTAGTTATACTGAAGTTAATTTTGAGAGTTTGCAATTCATAAATAGAGAATGTTTAAGCATTTTTTAAAAATTCAAACTCTAAAAATGCTCTAGTTTGACAGATTGAATAACTTGATTTTATTTTTTTAGCGGAGGTTCGTTTAGGAATGGGCCATTGCTTTGTGAAACTTAACAAACTGGAGAAAGCTCGTCTGGCATTCAGCAGAGCCCTGGAGCTCAATTCCAAATGTGTGGGAGCATTAGTTGGACTGGCTGTTCTAGAGCTCAACAATAAAGAGGTATGTGAGGGGAAAAAAATTATCTATCTCCTGGCAGATCTGTAAGGCCCATCTTCCCTTATCTAAAATTCTTGAAGCCAGAGTGTTTTAAAAATCAAGGTTTCAGATTGTCTAGACACGGTTGCCAATGGAGGTGCTTCTGCAATTAAGTTTAAGAAAATTAAATTCTAACAATTTAACTGACTATTTGAAATGCTTTAGCCTTGGTGAAGGTCATCTAAAACATGAGCTATATTTTGATATCTGGTCTTAAGATTTACTAGCCCCTAATTTCTTTCAGACTATAAAGAAAACTGAAAAAATGCTATAATGTTTTCACTCAGCCCTGCCATTGTTGTTTTTCTTTTAGGCTGACTCCATCAAAAATGGTGTCCAGCTTCTTTCTAGAGCCTATACTATTGATCCCAGCAATCCTATGGTATTGAACCACTTGGCAAATCATTTTTTCTTCAAAAAGGTAGGACAAGTTACTTGTTAAAGTTCTTTACTTTTTTATTTTTTAAATTATAGTTGGCATTCAATATTTTATTAGTTTCAGGTGTACATCCTAGTGAATAGACATTTATATAACTTACAAAATGATCCCCCCATAAGTCTGGTACCCATCTGACACCATACATAGTGATTACAATATTATTGACTGTATTCTCTATGCTGTACTTTACTTCCTTGTGACTGTTTCGTAACTGCCAATTTGTACTTCTCAGTCCTTTCACCTTTGTCACTCAGCCCCCAAACCCCTTCCCATCTAGCAACCATCGGTTTGTTCTCTGTATCTATGAATCTGTTTCTGTCTTATTCACTTATTTTGTTTTTTAGATTCTACATGTAAGTGAAATCATATATTTGTTT
This sequence comes from Lyroderma lyra, assembly GCA_004026885.1. Classification (NCBI taxonomy): domain Eukaryota; kingdom Metazoa; phylum Chordata; class Mammalia; order Chiroptera; family Megadermatidae; genus Lyroderma; species Lyroderma lyra. The sequence continues at coordinate 2,704 of PVJL010009404.1, forward strand.
TTCTCTATGTGATTTATTACTTAGCATAATACCCTCTAGGTTGTCACAAATGGTAAGATTTCATTGTTTTTATGGCCAAGTAATATTCCATGGTATATAGGTACCATTTTTTTCTCTCTCCCTTATTGATAGACATCTAGGTTATGCTTCCATATCTTGGAAACTGTAAATAATGCTGCATTGAACATAGGGACGCATATATCTTTTCAAATTAGTGTTTTGGATTTCTTTAGATAAATTTGCTGAGTCATATGGTAGTTCTATTTTTAATTTTTTGAGGAACCACCATACTGTTTTCCATAGGGGCTGCACCAATCTAAGCAGGAAGGGATAAAATTTTTCACTTTTAAATCCTGAATTTTGGTTTTTCTGTACTACAGTTGATACTTTATATTTTTAACTGGGAAAGCAATTTGAAGATGTCAAGAGGTTTGGTTTTTTTTTTTCAAATTAGAGTTTGTATCTGCAGGTGGGTACATTGTCTATTCAGTCATTCATTCATTTAATATTTATTGACCCTTTATACCATACTCAACACTGTGATAGAGATGTAGAGGTCAGTAAGCCATGCTTTCTGCACTCAAGGGATTCAGTTTTGGAAAAACAGACATATAAACAAATGTAAATGTAAAAATAAGCCACTACCCTGCTGTGGTACAGAAATGAAAAAGCAAATGATCGCCTATTTAAAGGAGGGGTTTCCACAAGAAGGAAAACCTCTTGAGCTAGGTTTTTAGGAGAAGGTCAAGAGGTAATTGAATAGGGAAAGGCACAGATCTATGAAATAGTACTTGAGTTCAGTAAGAGCATAGCATATGGTGGGCTAATGAGAGGTGATGCATAAGATCCAGATAGTAGGGCACTTGTGTAATATAAGGAATTTGGACTTAACATATGTAGGCAACAAGGCATCATTGAAATTTTGCATATTAATCATGATGTAATTTTTAAGCTGCCACTAATTCTATAGAAACAGTGGTATTTTAGATTTCTTAACTACTAAAACCATGATTTCATCAGCAAAGTTATACAGTAAGCATGTAAATTTAATTGCCATATTGAAACCAGGTACTAAATTGGACTAAGTACTTTAACTAGTTAAATAGCAATTTAGGTAAAAAGTCAGAAAACTGCATCGATCCTTATTCATAATAGACACTGTGTTATTGTTACTGTTGCTATTACTATGCATTCAATGCATACTAATGCCAAGCACAGTTAAAAGTGCATTCCATGAATTTAATACTCACAACAATCCTATGAGGTAGTTAATATCCACATTTTGTGGATGAATAATTGAGGGCAGAGTTAATAACATAAGGTTACACAGCTATTAACCATTATGCCTCACTCCTGGCTATAGAAGCATGCTCCTCTTTCATGATGAATTATTAATTAAGCTTTATTGCTATAACCGTTATAGTACTAAATAGCAACTATTTAGGGAGAAGGTGGAAATGTATCTTACAAGCAAATGAAGTGTTACTGTTTAAGATAAAACAGTTATACTTGTTAGTTTGATTTTTATTGGAAAAAAACAAGGCTGATTCTAAATATTTGAATGCATATCTAATAATCCGTACTCACAGCTGTAGGACAGCTTCCTTGAAGCAAGAGAGAATTGTTCAGTTTTTAATCTTCAATACTAGTCACCCTTCCACTGCTGAAGATAAAGATTGGCTTGTATTTAATGTAATCAGTATATATAGAACCTTACAGATTGCTAAGTGATATCCATAAGTCAAGCCAATCTGAGTGTTACTGAACACCTGATCTGTGATCAGCACAGTGCCAGGTGATGTGAGGTCATCTTACATTGAATGCATGTCTTTCAGGTTTATAGAGCATGTTTACATATATTTTCTCGGTTTGTCATTATAGCAGCCCTAGGAGGTAGGCAGGCTTTTTCTATTTCCATTTCTATAGATAAGAAAATTGAGGCTTGGCAAATTATCATCACTTGCCAATATTCACTCAACTAGATAGAGAGAAGTTGAAATCTGATTTTTTAAATTCTCTTCCCACCACACTACCATGCCTTCCCTAGAGAAGAATAATTTAACATCTCAGACACATCGGTAATTGAGTGGTAGGGTGAGTTTAGAGATGGGAGCTATTATGACTCCTAAAGCAATTAGCACAGGCCTCTAGAAAGAGCTGAGGGTTGAGCTTGGTCTTTTGATTGGAAAGACAAGCAGCCAGAACACAGAGTGGTTAAAGACAGAAATTTTGTGGGGGAAAACCTTAAGGGAATTCTCAGTTGTGCTAAAGAAGATTGAATGACGATTTTAAAATAGAATCTAATCTTTAATACATTATATGTTAAATTTCAGATGGAACTATTTTTATTCCCAGAAAGTGTGTCATGAGTCATGGAGTAATAAAAGTAGGAAAATTAAAGTAAATTTCATAGCAAGACAAACCCAGCAGTTAACCCTTGCCCTCATCCCAGTTGAACAATGTATAAATTTAGCTAAAAGACTGTAACATGGTTAGAAGTGTGGAGGTTGAATCACTTGGATCAAATTCAGGCATCACCACTATATAGTTATGTGGCTATGAGGAGGTAAAATAATTTCTCTGAACTTTAATTTCCTCATTTATAAAACAGTAATAATACCTACTTTATAGAATTTGAGGCGTGGTAGTTAGGATTATATGTAATATACACATTAAATATTTATCTAATGGGAAACACTCAGTTACTGTTAAACATTGTGATCACATTATTATTCTTAATGTAAAAGTAAAAATGTCAAAACTGGCTATTGACCAAACAAAAGCTGTACTTCAGACCAGATTTCTAGTTGAATGAATAAAACACATTCTTATTAAAACCGGAAAGTTGTTTCCCACTCCTGATGTATAAACTGACTTTGAGACTCTAAGGAATTTAGCTGGGTAATCCAAATGAAAGTCAGGTCTGATGGGAAGGTCATGGACCCATGCGTTCAAATAGAGCTGAATTCAAATCCAACTGTGGCACTTGCTATTCTCATGTGATACAGAGCGTTTTGTTGGAGTCAAAAAAAAAAAAAACTGACTTCAGATTCTAGTTCTTGCATCTTAGACAACACACTTCATCTCTTTAAGCCTCCTCTTCTCCATCAATAATATGGTAATAATGATACTTTCTGCAGGGTTTTGATTAAACTTGGAACTAATATAAGTATCACACCTAGCATAGTGCTTGACATACGGTAGTTCTCAATAACTTGTAACTGCTCCCATTACTATTAGTAAGGGACTTAACTTCTATTAGGCTTTCTCATCACAAAAATAAGGCAGATACCATGAAGGATTGTTAATAGGGATTAAATGAAATAATCGATGTAACGGGCAAATTTTAGGTAAATGTTGTTTCCCATCTCCCCTGACTTTATCAGCAAGGGGAATGAGAAAAATGATTAGTACTGGATACAGTACTGTCATTGTTAATTCATTTAACATTTTAAAAGAAGCTGTATGGTTGAGAATGTCAGAATTGTTTGAGTTTACTCAGTTGACTTCCAAATCTTCATTGTTCAGGATTATAGTAAAGTCCAGCACCTGGCTCTCCACGCATTCCATAACACAGAAGTGGAGGCTATGCAAGCCGAAAGCTGCTACCAGCTGGCTAGATCGTTCCATGTTCAGGTAAGATCATTTTATACCTAAGTATCTATTTTTTTTTGTTTTACAGTTTTTCAAGTCTTTTAACAACTTTTTACGTATTGTTGGTCTTGTTTTATTTTCTTTTTTTAGGAAGATTATGACCAAGCTTTCCAGTACTATTATCAAGCCACACAGTTTGCCTCATCTTCTTTTGTGCTGCCATTTTTTGGTTTGGGACAAATGTATATTTATCGAGGTGACAAAGAAAATGCATCTCAATGCTTTGAGAAAGTTTTGAAAGCTTACCCTAATAATTATGAAACTATGAAAATTCTTGGCTCTCTGTATGCCGCCTCAGAAGATCAGGAAAAACGGGACATTGCCAAGGTGGGTTTCTGAGAAGTCTTCGCTGTTCTCTGCTATTTATCCTTCAACTCTCGTTCCTCACTTCTTGTTGTTGGTAAAGATGTGACAGAAGCAGTTGGTTAGCTGTGCCAGCGCTAGATGAAGCAGCAGCTGACTTCATAGCAGGGTAGAGTGGCCACCACTTTTCACCTTGACACCTGTGGTCGGGTGCTTTAGCTTTGTGGTCGCTCTCCACAGGGCCATTTGAAGAAGGTCACAGAACAGTATCCCGATGACGTGGAAGCTTGGATTGAATTGGCACAGATCTTAGAACAGACTGATATCCAGGTATGTGATAATATTAACAGCAATACTTTTCATCTCCTACCTGGTGTGTTTTTTGTAAGCCTGGTATTGTATGTGTCTCTCCACTTACACCTGACTGTCCCCCCTGAAAATGCAGGGTGCCCTTTCAGCCTACGGAACAGCAACACGGATCCTTCAGGAGAAAGTGCAAGCTGATGTCCCTCCAGAGATTCTGAACAACGTGGGCGCCCTCCATTTTAGACTTGGAAATCTAGGAGAGGCCAAGGTAGGAAGATGGAAGTATTTCCCCCTTTTATACTGTCAAGTTGAATGCACACTTTTTTTAGATGCATTAAGTAAGTCTTTTAACAATGTGATTTTCTTTCTCATAGAAATATTTTTTGGCGTCATTGGATCGCGCAAAGGCAGAAGCTGAGCATGATGAACATTATTATAATGCCATTTCCGTTACAACATCATACAATTTAGCCAGGCTGTATGAGGCCATGTGTGAATTTCATGAAGCAGAAAAACTATATAAAAACATCTTACGGGAACATCCTAATTATGTCGATTGTAAGAATTTTAGACTTTTAAAAATGTATTAAAATTCCCACAACAGCAGCAAAAATTTAGCCTAAAAAAATCTATCTTAGAACCAGTAATGAACAATTTTAAAAGTTATAATGTCCCCTTTTCTTCAAGGCAAATTTGTGACCTTAAAAAAACTGTGGCTTCATTTAAATTTATGCTATTAATAGAAATTAAAACAACAAAAAGTCAGGTGGACCATATTTTATAGATGACCCTATCTTTAGGGTGTCATTGACCTTCATTAGATTTTTAATAACTCCTTGACATATTTGGGTTTACCTTTATAATGGTCCTGCTTAGATTTCATATAAACATTTTTGTAATGTTTATAATAGTGAGAAAGAGCAGTGTTTTTTCTTAAGTGGAAGAGCCATAGTTAGAGCCTAGGTTTTCTAACTAGTACTCCTTAGTAGTCCATGCTTTCACTATTTTTCTATATGACAAGCAGCTTTTTAAGAAAAAGTAACTTCACAGTGCTATGCATCAGAGAGAAATTAAAAACAAAACAGCTCCAAGCATTTAAAGTAGCTTAGCTTGAGATAATAATGACTTGGACCAGTGTGCTAGCATTGAGAATGGAGTAGAAGAGATCATCTGCGATGTCAGACAGTAAGACTTGATGGTGACAGAGTTGCTTTAACTTGTTAGATTATTAATTATATTGATGCTTGATATTTTTTCACCTGTGAAATTTTTCTGCTTATTGTATGACTATATTAACAAAAAAGTTGTTTCAAAAGGGTGACTTTAAAATTATGATCCTTTATGGCTGATATTTTAAATAAAAATTTAAATGTGTATTTTCAGGCTATCTACGCCTAGGAGCCATGGCTAGAGATAAAGGAAACTTTTATGAGGCTTCAGATTGGTTTAAGGAAGCTCTTCAGATTAATCAGGTTGGTAATACAAACTCTTAAGTTTGAAAAGTAATTATTTCATCTTTTCCCCCTAGTAAGTCAGTTTTTCCTTTTAGTGGCTATCATATTTCTAATATCTTGGCATCTCCCTGGTTTTTTTTTTTTTTTTTTTTTCATTTACTTGTTACAAAGATACTAAAGAGTGTAGGATTCATCTAAACTTTTTGATTGTGGCCCACAGTAAAAAATAGATTTCACATCCTAGCCTAGTACACACACCTGTGTGTATGTAAGGACCTGAAATGAAAGCTTTACAAACTGTTACGTGCTCTTGCCATGTGAATTACACTTACACTGATATTTTTACTGTATTCTGTTCTTTTGCAATTCATATGCTAAGTACACACTAAATTGATTTTTACAACTCACTAATCCACCTCAACTCTCAGTTTGAAAAACACTTGTAAATATAGCTTGTAAACCTCAGTAATCAGTTATTGTGGAAAGATAATTGATCTCTCTGAATCCAAATTACAGTTTTTGTTTCTTTTTATATGTGTGTTTCAGGACCATCCAGATGCTTGGTCTTTGATTGGTAATCTTCATTTGGCAAAACAAGAATGGGGTCCAGGCCAGAAGAAATTTGAGAGGATATTAAAACAACCATCTACACAGAGTGACACTTACTCTATGCTGGCCCTTGGCAATGTCTGGCTCCAAACGTTGCATCAGCCCACCCGAGATCGAGAAAAGGTAATTTCTTTTTGTCTCTTTAAAGCAAAACTGATACATTTCATTCTTGTTTGAATTTTTTAAATAGTGTTTGTTTCTTTTGATAGGAAAAGCGTCATCAAGATCGTGCTTTGGCCATCTATAAGCAAGTACTCAGAAATGATGCAAAGAATCTGTATGCTGCTAATGGCATAGGTGATTATAAGATTTGGATATCCATAATGAATTGTGAAATGAATGCTTTTGGAGGAATGTTTTTATTTTATTTTTTATTTATTTTTGGGGGGGGGTTGGTTCCCTGGCTGGGAATTGAACCCAGGCCACAGCGTTGAGAGCACCAAAGCCTAGCTACTACACCACCAGGGAACCCTCCTGGAGGAATAATTTTAGATCAGAATTTTTCTCTGAATGTAATGAAGGTAACTGTTTTAAAATAGGACTTTTAGTTGTTTTTCTGGCTACAATTAGAAAATTTCTGTTAACCTTTTTCTAACTTTAGGAGCTGTTTTGGCCCACAAAGGATATTTCCGTGAAGCTCGTGATGTATTTGCCCAAGTAAGAGAAGCAACAGCAGATATCAGTGATGTGTGGTTGAACCTAGCACACATCTATGTGGAACAGAAGCAGTATATCAGTGCTGTTCAGATGGTAATGTCTTTTAAGATAATTTTACATCATGTTCATTGTTGAGCACATGTTTTTCTCAACCATTTAGGCTTTGTCATCATGCTGCATGCTATCTTTTGTGATACTGTATCTATTCAGAGGTTTATAATGATACAATGTTAAGGCCAGTCTTTGGTGTCCAAACAGAAATATGAGTCCTGGTTCCACCATTAATTGCATGCCTTGAGCAAAGGACATTCTCTCTGAACTAGTTTTCCTACCTATAAATGGAAATAATCGTACCTTAGTCTCATAGAATTTTGTGAGGACCATATAAACAGTATTTGGCACCATACTGGGCGCTAACATCCCTAGCATATCAGTAAGTACCCAGAAGATAGGTAGGTTTTAATATTTGTTTGTTTTACCCTGTTATTTCTCAAATGGTAGAACTGAGTTTCAGAAAGGTTAAATGATATTAAAAAATACTCCAACAGGGATATTTTTATAGAATTTTATTAATGCTTTTCATTTTTATTGAGTGCTAGAACTTGAAAGTCATACTACCCTTATTAATAAGTTAAAAAGCTCTTGGGCTCTGTGGAAAATATTAGGGTCAGAAAAAACAAGCTCTTAATAAAGATAGAGCACAAGAACATTCCAGGTTCTGTGAAGTAGTTAACTTTTTTGCTAAGAAAGGTGAGTAGTATAATATTCGGAATATTGGAAAGGCACTAGTCACAAGGACTTACAGAACCCAAATAACATATGAATTGTCTCAAAAGTTGTGTTTTTGGTGGGGGGCCTTTCTGATCTGCAAAATGATGTTTCCTTTTAAAATGCAAACTAATTACATGGGGAGAGTCGGGAAAACTGTCTAACCATCTTCCATGAAAAAGATCTTACCTATGACAAGATATGTTCCATAGTCAAAAGGTGACATGTTCATGGCAAAATCAACACTAGTATTGCTGTAGTTCTGGTTTTACCAAAAAGTTAACAACGAGAAGTGTGAGATGTCTCATGCTTATTGCCAGTAGGTTCCACCAGTCCTAAAGTTGGTAGAGAGTAGAACCCAAAGGAGCTAGTTGTATAACTTCTAATAAGTTGTCATTAAGCTAATTCTAGATAATATTGCTAAAGATGTGAAAAAGTCCTTATTCTTTCACTGTTGGTCCAAATTTCAAATGGAAAAGCATTTTCAAGTATCTAGTTTTTCTTATGAGCAGATTTTTATGTTGTGAAAATGTATCCTAATGAATGTCAGAAATCTTTCTCAGATTTTTTTTTTACATTAACCATTTGAAGGATAAAATGGTTTTCTATATAACTTTAAAATCATTTGAAATTTTATTACAGAATGACAGTATAATTTAATCCTTGTTGCATTTAACTTTTTCTTTGTTGTAGTATGAAAACTGCCTCAGGAAGTTCTATAAGCACCAAAACACTGAAGTTGTGCTTTACTTGGCCCGGGCCCTCTTCAAGTGTGGAAAGTTGCAGGAATGCAAACAGACTTTGCTGAAGGTAAAAAGAATTCATTATTATTCTTACTCAGTTCTGTGCTCCATTGTATATTTTTTTATTCTGTTTTATGCATATTCACATACCTGATACTCTATTCAGCTAAAATCCTTTTCATGTAATTAGATTATATGAAATATTTGCTTTGTGTTTTATTTATAGGCTAGACATGTGGCACCCAGTGATACAGTTCTTATGTTTAATGTAGCCTTGGTCCTGCAAAGATTAGCTACCTCTGTCCTGAAAGATGAAAAGAGTAATCTGAAGGAAGTACTTAATGCTGTGAAAGAACTGGAACTTGCACATAGGTAAAGATTTTGTAGAAACAACCTTTGAAATGCTTCATTTCTTTAGACCCAGGTGTCTCAAAAAGGTGCTGACAATCACTTCCTTCCAGAATCTATTAGAAAAGGGGAATCTCTAAAGGGAATCTGTTTGAATCGTTCGAGCTATTTTTAAGCCAAAGCAGACAACTGCCACCAGGTGGCGCCAAACGATACCTGGGATCATGAAGGATCTGGCTCATGTTCGTGGGATCCCTAGAACTGCCTGGCTGAGCTTTGCAGACTTCTTCATTAACTTGACAATAATATGACCCAGCATTTTACACACTTGAAACTTTTAGATTCCACTTATATTGGTTTTATTTGTTATACCAGTGTATCTTTTTGTGGAATATTAATTTTCATTAAGCTAAGATTTTCATTAAGAAAGGCTAAGGCCTTTCCTCTTAAATAATGAATAGATTTATTTAGCTCAGCTCAAAATTTGTGTAACTTTATAGTATTTACCTGGTAATTCAGTGTGTGGTAAAATTAAACCCTGACATCTCTTCGGGTTATGTCTAACCTTATTTGAAGTCTTGTTTAAGCATTTCTTGCATTGCTTGGTAGATTGTGTTTTCATTGCCTAAGCCTCTTAACCTCCGTGCTGTCATATTTAGTAAATTTCATGTTTAGTAGATATTTGTTGCTTGAACTGATTTTTGGTTATTTGTTAATTTACTGATAACATTAAATGTAACTTGGCTTTTCTTAATGAACTTATTTTTTATTAAACAGATTGAGTGGCATATTGATGAGAGTCTTTTTTTAAGTGAGTTGCATATATAATTTTCCTATTGAGATGATAGCCCTTCATGTATTAAATACGTGCATGTAAGTCAGTCAATATATAAGCCTTTTCTCAGACTATTTTTGTACAACAGATTAAAAATCTAAAGGGCCTATTTTATTAGAATTTTTTAAAGTAAAGTATTTTATTTTCTCATTTAGATACTTCAGTTACTTGAGTAAAGTGGGAGATAAAATGAGATTCGATTTGGCCCTCGCTGCTACAGAAGCCAGGTAATTACTGTTTATGGAAGGTGACTTTGGATGAGACAATGATATTAATGTGAACTAGAATAACACAGCAGTGAACAGGTTCCTGGCCTTCCAAGGGTCAGTCTTTCACATTCTTCTCTGGGACTCCCTAGCCTGCAAAAAGGCTTTGATCTAATGGTCCTTTCAGGGAATGTGGAAAATTTATTTAGTGCTTAAGTTGTACGGGAAAATACATCTGTTGTGTCAGCAGAATGAAGGTAAGATTCCTGACTCTTTGAGTTACATGTGAAGATAATGTTGGAAACCTTCTTAGCTGTGCATTGAGTGGACATTGATAATTTAGTAACTTAACATGGTTGACAGTATTGGCTTAGGAGAAATGAAGTTAATTTTGCTAATTAATACTTCCCGTAGGTAACCCCTAATGATCCTGCTTTAGACTTTTTAATTTGTGTAAGGAAAACAGACACTTAAGTTTTTGAACAAAAAGTACACTACATACATTCTTGTTTCTCTAAATATGGAATGTTCTAGGCAGTGCTCTGACTTACTGAGCCAGGCCCAGTACCATGTGGCCCGGGCACGCAAACAGGATGAAGAAGAGAGAGAGCTGCGGGCCAAACAAGAGCAAGAAAAAGAACTGTTAAGGCAGAAACTTCTTAAAGAACAGGTATTTATTGTGTTTTCACTTATACTAGAACTAAGGAATTATGTGTAAAATATACTTTGTATGGTAACAAAGAAGTCCTCCTGATGGTAATCATGATTTATTTCATCTTAAGAACATTTTGATGAGGTTCTTCCCATACTCTTTTTTTTCCTCATAGGAAGAGAAACGTCTCAGAGAAAAGGAAGAACAAAAGAAACTTTTGGAACAGCGGGCCCAGTATGTAGAGAAGACCAAAAATATTCTTATGTTTACTGGAGAGACAGAAGCAACAAAAGAGAAGAAAAGAGGAGGTGGTGGTGGGCGGGTAAGCTCTGACTCAGGCGAACACTGGTGGCACCAGTCCCTGTCTTTTGACTTTCAGAAAAGAAGAAAATTGATTACATTCACTCCATACTTAGTCCTTGGTTAAGAGACAGTCTTCCAAGATGGAGTGCTTAATTGGCATCAGTATTTAGAGATGCATTCTAATGTTAGCTCAATACAAATTTTACCTTGTAGCAACCTAAGCAGTTGATGTTTTTTTTTACTATTTTAGACATTTATCCCAATTAGAAGTCTTTAAAATATGGGAGTTCCCTGATGGTGTAGCGGCTTAAGGCTTGGGCGTTGGCGCTGTCAGCGCTGCGGCCTGGGTTCGATTCCCAGTCAGGGAGCTACCCACATACCAAAAAGCAAAAAAAAAAAAAAAAAAAAAAAAAAAAAAAAAAAAAAAAAAATATGGGTCTCACCAAGCAGCTCATCTGTGTGACTTCTTAAAAGATCCTTCATTCGTCAAATGATTGATCGATTAGGGCCACTTTCTGCACCTTAGAATTCCAGCCACATTCCATCAGCCAGGAAAGAACTGATTGTAGTCTTGTTTGGATTTCAGCGTTCTAAAAAAGGAGGAGAGTTTGATGAATTTGTCAATGATGATACTGATGAAGAGCTGCCAATATCCAAAAAGAAGAAGAGAAGAAAGGGCAGTGGTAGTGAACAGGAAGGTGAAGAAGAGGAGGGTGGTGAGAGAAAGAAGAAAAAGAGGAGAAGGTATCATTAATGTGTTTTAAATAACCTTACAGAAGTAGCAAAAGACCTTTCACCTTCCGAACCTTCTGTTTAGAATTTGCAAACCGCTGGAAATCACTTGACCTTCCCACATAGGAAAGCCTTGATACCCTACTTCCTACTTTAATCCTAAGATAGACCCCACTACAAAGAAATCCCCTAAGTACTTGGAATCACCACACATCTCCACAGCATTTCTTCTGAGAGCTGCAAGTTAGTCATATTAATTCCCTTTCTTACATCTTAAAATTTAAAACTTATTGGGAGATGTATGCAGTTTCGAATAAGAAAACCCAGTGTGTCCACACTACCTGTCTATATGCAGTCTTAGAATTGTCACCAAGCCTCAGTTTCCTCATAAAATAGTAATAGCAATGCCCACATCCTGGTTTTGCTGGATGTGTAAAATGTGAATTAACGTGAAAAAAGGGCCTTTTAATCCATCTAGTGCCTTAAGATAAGTGGTGCCCATCTGTCACTTGGAGGTGCCCATAATCTGTCCATTCCTCTCTCATGAGCTTCCTTGTCCAGGAACCTCCTGTTGGCTATCTTATGTAGACCTGTTCTTCCCAACCTTTAGCTGACTATACTTGGGAAATAATCTGATGCATTCAGTCAAACAGACCCGTGGACTTGAAGCTGTGGTAGCAGGCCTGGAATGAGTGGTTAAGAAGGAAGAAGGGAAGTATGTTGAGGTCTGGAGCCTGGGTCGTTTCTTAACATCCTTTATCACTCTACCAAATGCAAGATTCATACTTAGATTAATAAGAGGGCTCAACAGTAACTAACTTACTTGGTAGATATTGCATAAATACATGGTTTTTGCAAACTCCTGGGCCTTGTGTGCAGCAAGAACAAGTTATGGCCTCTGCCCTTGAGGACTATACAGTATGGTTGAGGTCAGCACCCATAGAGAAGGTATTCAGAATGAATAATATTTGATGGCAAAATAGCATTAGACTTTATAGGCACAAGTGAATCTTGGCAAACTTTTTTTTGGTGTTCACTTCCTTAAGACCTACAAAGGGAGAAGAAGGATCTGATGATGATGAGCCAGAAAATGGTCCAAAACCGAAAAAGCGCCGTCTACCAAGAGCAGAGAAGAAGAAGGCTGTAAGTTTGTAATACTGTAGTCTCCTGTCTCCCTACATGCACTTTTATTATGAAGGCATATAAGATATATAAGATTGCAGTACACTAGAATACATTGTTTCTTTGCACTTTCTCCAAGCATAAATGCTTGTTTTTGAAGTTTATTGGTTTCTGTTTGATTATATCATTACAGTGCAAATGTAATTTAATAAGATACCTAAGGTGAGAGTCTTGGCTTAACTGTTATATTTGATCTTCTTCTTTAGCCCAAGCCAGAACGTCTGCCTCCTTCAATGAAAGGAAAAATAAAATCCAAAGCCATAATATCATCAAGTGATGATTCTTCAGATGAGGATAAACTTAAGATTGCTGATGAAGGGTAGGAAATTTTCCTGTGGTATTGTCTATAAGCATTCAGAATGGTCCAGCACTTGATATACCATTGTAGGCTGTCCTACAATATAGCCTCTGACAAAACTGGGCTGTCCCAAACCCCTGGTAATAGAATTGTTTACCTTTATACCAAGAAGGTTGGGAAAGCACCAAAGTCTACATGTGGCATGTGCGGAGTTCGTGCTGTGAGACCTGAAGTCCTAATGATGTTTATAACAAAAGTCCTGTCCACAGGGCCTGTGGTGGATCTGTGCGTGCTGAGTCATGTCTGTAACAGGGTCAAGCGTGCTTTCCTTACCACTTACTGACTGCTTGTGCCTTTCACAACTCGTTGTGAAAGGCACAAGCAGAGTCAGAAAGCTAAAACAAATGAAGCTTCTTTTTTTTTTGTATGTGGATAGTTCCCTGGCTGGGAATTGAACCCAGGCCACAGTGCTGACAGCGCCAGCGACAAAGCCTTAAGCCACTACACCACCAGGGAACTCCCGAAGCTTCTTTGATTAATAAAAACAATTTAAAGTCTTTTAAAAAAAAAGGGATAACAGGGAATGGTCACTGCCAAAATGTTTTCTCTTCAGCTTCTTAGAGTCTTTTATAGTTGGAAGAAACTTTCTTGCCCATCTTATTCTAACCTCATCATTTTATTGTAGTATGTTAGTCCCTCGAAGAACAAAGTCCATTTTGAAATTTCCTACATGACATTCTCCTAAACATATGATTTTGCTACACTACCCTTGACTGGCTAAAAAATTATGAGTACCATGATCGTGTTCACATGGAGATAGGGACTTGCTTGACTGTTTTCTCCCATGTCAAGCAGTGGTGACTCAGCTCTGCCTACTTTGTGGAGGGCTTATCCTAGACTACGTGTCCTTTAGCTCACGGCCCACCAGGTGAAGTAGTATTTGATTTTACTTGTCCCTCCCCATTTACTACTGTACTACACCATGTTCTTCTGATGACCATCATTTCATTCAGTAGACATTTGAACAGCCATTGTATTAGATAGCATGTTAGGTACTAGGGACACAGAGGAAAAAGACATAGACCCTGCCCCCAAGGAATTTATGCTTTAGAGGCAGTGGAGAATCACAGATAAACCAAAAGTCACATTATAGTGTGATAAGGGGTAGCCCTTAGGTTTTGCATTTATTTTTCTCCAGGGACCATACCTAATCTGGAGTTGGGCCTCTGGGAGGAGCTGTTAAAAGATGTTTTTTGTAAAAGAGAGGCTGTTTGAGTCAAGTCTTAGAAGAACAGCTAGTTCCAGTTGGTTAGAGGTGAGAGGATAGCACACAACAAATACCACAAAATGAACATCTGTTTAAACACTGTTCGGGTCAAGAAATACAATATTAAATGCCCTTCTTTATTTAAAAGCACATTCTCTACTTGTCAAGTTCCCCGATGGCCAGAATCGTGGTGTCTAACCAGTGTTTGTCTTTTTGCCAGACACCCCCGGAACAGCAACAGCAACAGCGACTCAGACGAGGGTGAACGGCGGAAGAAACATGCCTCTTCGGAGAGTGATTCAGATGAGAACCAGAACAAGTCTGGCAGCGAGGCTGGCAGTCCCGAGAGGCACCGAAGATTGCGGTCAGATGAGGATTCCGACAGTGACCAGCCATCCAGAAAGAGGAGGCCCTCGGCTTCTGAACAATCTGACAATGAATCTCTGCGGTCTGGGAGAAGCCGCTCGGGAGGTTCTGAGATTGACTCTCGCCCAGCTTCGCCAAGTGCCGAGTCGGATCGAGAGTCAGAGAGAGGATCTGATAATGAGGGTTCTGGCCGGGGCTCTGGAAATGAATCGGAACCGGAGGGATCCAACAATGAGGCCTCAGATCGGGGCTCAGAACATGGGTCAGAGGATAGCGACTAGGTTTTATTTCATCTCTGGAGAAAACTTTTTTAATATATGAAAGCTGTGATAAAAATGTTTCAGATGTTGTCAAACAATTGTGAAATTTTTCCTAAGGCAATTTTTTTTTTCTATTTGTTTGTATATTACTAAACCCCAAGAGATATTTCCTGTGCTGGAGTCCAATATTTGAGTCTCTTGTGCAAATGAAGAATGTGACTTATTCTTCATTATGGTACAGTTCCTCCTATCATATGTGAAAACTGCAGTAAAAATAAATCCAGATGCTAAATCATTCCTACAAGGGTTTGACTGAAACTGTGGCAGAAGTTTCATCTTTGTGTGTTTAGCAACATACCATTTTGATTTTTATTGCAATCTTTTACCAAGTGATGCAAGAAACTTGGCTTTAATGTCTTTTTTCCATTTTAAGCTTAGATTGAGAATATTTTTATTTTATGGAGGAAGAAGTATCTACTGTATAATTGCATCAAAGTACAAATAAAAGGAAGGTTTTCTTCAGTAGTGTAATACTGTAGCCATGTAGATAAAATCACAAATATATAATTTGTTAGGTTGAATAAGATGTGGAAAAATGATTTTCTGTTAGAATGCAAAGACCTACCTAAGCCACATAATAAAATTCTTTTACGAACTGTTATGGGTAACTTTGTCATTTTTTTTTCTTTTGCTCAGTACATTTATATATGAAAATTTAGCATAAATAAACTAGGCAAATACTTAGAAGAACCTGAATCAAACCAAAGGTTGTTTACACAAAACTTGTAATTCTTTATAAATTTGAAAAGAAAACTAATACGAGTTTTATTTTCAATAATCTAGTTATTAACAATTTAAGAGCAATATTTTTATGTAGCACTGAACAGTTATGTGGCACCGAAGAGCTGTAATTAACATAGTCAAAAAGTGGATGCAACAAAATAGCAGCATAAGAGGGACCTCCGGAAAACTCCTCTGGAGATTACAACTAATAAAACACCTACACTTCAACCAAGGACCCTTTACACATCGCAAAATCGCAGCTAAGGAACCCACTCATGGCATTAAGGTTCCTGCAGGAGGGTAGAGGGTTAAACAAAGGAGAAATAAAGGGAAGAGTAGGGACACGGCTGTGCAGGCCCCTCTTGGCATTCTACTGCTGGGAGAGGGAGGAGGAATAAGGTGGCAGAAGAGCACTCCAGTCCTCACTTGGTCCATGAGACAGAGGAAAGGAGGCCCAGAGGTGGGGTGTGAAATACCACACCCACCTCACTTGGGGCCCAGGAGGTGCAGAACAGTCGCAAACCACAGTGGCTATACTTCACTCTGGTTCCCAAAGGTGGGAGAGCAAATGGGCGGTGAGGAGCCACAGCAAAAACACTCCAGCCAGGAAGGAGAAGGAGAGATGGGGATTTACACGTGTTTCTTGGCCCACAACCAGGACAGTTGGAAAGACCAGCATACAAGACAGCTGACCCCAAGTTCAAGGCAGAATCTGTGCACGGGGAAAACCTAGAACAGAAAGGTGCAATCATGCTGAAACTCCCCGCATGACTCCTGGAACCACAGGAAGAAAACAAAGCCACAAATGCCCCTCCCTCACAGACCTCTGCCCACCAAGTATCAGAAGTGAACACCAAAGAAATTATAGCTGAGAAGGTCCAGAGAGACTGCAAAAAATGAGACAGGTGACCCATCAGAAACCGAGCTCAAAGCAATGATTATAAAAATGCTTAAGGAACTGAATGATAATTTCAACAGAGAGATAGCAAGCATTAAAGAAGACTTGCAACCCATTATAAAGGACCAGAGAGAGAGAATGACCAGATTAACTGAAATGAAAAACAGTGTAAAAGTCACCAAACTAGATACAATAGAAACACAAAGTAGTGATTTGCAGGAAAAGCCAGCAGAAAACACCCATTTAGAACAGATACATATGACAATTCAGAAAAATGAGGATGGTTTGAGATTCCTCTGGGACAATTTTAAATGGAAGAATATCAGAATCATAGATGTTTCTGAAGGGACAGAGGAAAAGCAAGGGATCAAGAAATTATTTGAAGAAATAATGACTGAAAATTTTCCTAATCTGGTGAAGGAAATAGACATACAAGTCCAGGATCCCAAGCAAGATGATCCCAAACACACCAAGACACAAATTAAAATGGCAAAAGTTAAAGAAAAAGGGAAAAATTAAAAACAGGAAGAGAAATGCAAGTAGTAACTTATAAAGGGACACTCATTTGATTCTCAACTGATTTCTCACCAGAAAATTTACAGGCCAGAAGGGATTGGCAGAAAATATTCAATGTGATGAAAACCAAGGATTTACAACCAAGAATAATGTGTCCAGCAAGGCTAGCGTTCAAAATTGAAGGACAGATAAAGAGTTTCTCAGATAAGGAAAAGCTAAAGAAATACATCACCACCAAACCAGTACTACAAAGAATGCGAGAGGGACTTCTGTAAGATGGGAGGAGGGATGGGAGAGTGGGTAAAATAAAGGGAAAGAATGGAGAAATTTAGTTTGATTGTTAACATAGAATCAAAAGCAATAAATCTCATGGACACAGTCAATAATTTAGTAGTTACCTGAGGGTAAGGAGGGAGGGGGTTGGGGAAAAAGGGACAGGAACACAAATATATGGTGATAGAAAGAGAACTGACTCTGGGTGATGAACATAATACAACACATAGAAGATGTAGAATCATACACCTGGGACCTATGTAATTTTTACTAGTCAATGTCACCCCAATATATATTTAATTAATTAAAATATATAGTAAAAAAGTATGAAATGCATTGTTTAGGTATTGAAAATGCAGAGATAAAATGTCTTTCCTGTCTTGAAAAATTTAGTGGCAAAGATAAGTACATTGTCCTTATGCTGTGAAAAATGGAGTAATGTTGGCCCAGGTTGTGGGAGCACAAGGGAGAATGAAGTCAAGATATGGTTTTCTGAAGGACTGGGACCTGAGATGACTCAAAGGACCAGTCAAGTAGAGAATTAAGGGAGGCTGGTGCAGGCAGTGGTAGTCAAATGTGAAGTTCTAGGAACTGCAATAACCAAATGAGGTAAGGCTTTGAAAAGTGACGAGTTTGAGATTCAAAAGCTCGTGCAGCTATTAAAGGTGAGATTCAAACTCTCTCTTTTTCCAATGTTACATATAATTTGAGGTGAATTAGTTAATCCTCAAATGACAAAAATGTAAGTTAAAAAGCATTGCCCAACTGAGGACTCATTTAACTTCAAGCAGTAACTAAACATAAGTTCATTGGTAGATAGATGGTGCCTTGGAGAGCTACTTATGGAGGGATATAACCTAATGCTGATCGTAAAATTTCTCTAACATTTTGCTATAAACGCACTTTTGAGTGCACATCCTCACAATTTTGGAGGCAGTTCTGACTTGCTGTGGCTATTTCTCCCAGGTGTGCCCTGAGATTAGCAGAACAATAATGGTCTCCCCTGGCCATGTTGCCAGTGTCCGAAGCCACTTGGGTGTCTTCAAGCACAGCTCCCCTCTGGCCACAGTTTGGAACCTGGAGATGATAGAAATGACAGATACAGGGAATGCCCTACTGAGGAAGGGGAAGATCTGTCTGAAAAAGGAATCCTGACTGATCTGTTGCCTTTGCTTTACTGCTATGCAACTTCATTGTCCTACAGCCTGCAGGTCAGGATTAGCCTGCCTTTCATTTTCTTTTTTTTTTTTTTTTTTTTTTTTTTTTTTTTTTTTTTTTTTTTTTTTTTTTTTTTTTTGGTGGTTCCCTGGCTAGGAATTGAACCCAGGCCATGACATGGAGAGCGCAAAGCCTAGCCACTACACCACCAGGGGACACCCTCTTTTTTTTTTTTTAAGTATAACTGACATAGAACATTAGTTTTAGGTGTACAACATAATATTTTGATATTTGTATGTATTGCAAAATGATCATCAATTTAAATCTTGTTAACATGTGTCACCATACATAGTTCCAAAATGGAAAACTGTGGAGGTTCCTCAAAAAATTAAAAGCAGAACTAACGTATGACCCAGCAATTCCACTTCTTGCTATTTATCTGAAGGAAACAAAAACACTTTGAAAAAGTATATGCATCTCTGTGTTCATTGCAGCATTACATACAGTAGCTAAGATATGGCAATAACCTAAGTGCCAATGGATGGATAAATGGATCAAGAAAATGTATAGGAGGGCAGGTCTCAGGCAGCAGCCATGATGAGCTGATAGTCTCCTTTCACAGAAAAACAGAGTCCCTGGATCTGTCACCTCTTGCTGTGCCCTTAGAGCAGTGGTTCCCAATCTTTTATCACTTGTGTACCCCTTTTAAACCCATTTCTATAAATTGTACCCCTTGTTTTAAAACAGCTGTTTTTAAATACTGACATTTTTGTTCAGTGCCTATCTAAGTGTAAAATAGTGGAAATGAGGTAACAAGTAAGGAAAGAAAAATTACTACACTAAAAGTACAAACCACAGATTCAATTTTACAATATTCGTAACAGATAAATATTGATAATGTTAATAAAGTGTTTAACAGTTAATATATTATTAATAATAACATTTACTTGTGTTATCTGAAAAGTCTGTAATAAGTGTTATGCAGATCACTAGCTGATTGAAACATTGTTAGTGAAATCACTGAGCTTGCTTTGATGCACTTAGTTTCTTGAAATCAGGCTCAAAAGATGCAAGATACTGTCTTAAATCTGAATTTGCATTAAGCTTGTTGCTGTATTCATTTTTTATGGAAGTGTAAGAAGAAAAAGCTCTCTCCGTTAGTTGCGTATTACTAAGTGACAAGAGATACTTGAGTGCCTTCTCACTGAGTTGTTCATATTCCTCACTGACATCTGCCCAGAAGGGAATAAGATAATTTCTTTTAAAATCAGAATTTAAAGAAGAATCAGTTGAAAGTTTAATTAACTGCTCTTTTTCATTGATTTTTTTGTTTCTTTGAACAATTATTCATTGAAGGGGTCTGCAATCCAGTTGTTTTCTTTTCCACATTGAGAGAAGTACTTATAAAAGGACTTGGAAGGTCTTCAAGTGACTTACAATATTCTCTTTCATATTTTGGGGTAGGTGCAAGTCATTCTCAGATAAGAAGCTGTGCAGAGTTTCAAAAACTACAGGCTGACCTCTTTCAACACATGATTTCCAAAAGTCCAGCTTTGTTTTGTTTTTAATCATTGACTCAATTTTGTCAGTTATTTTGAATATAGTGATTGAGCTATTTTGAAGTCCCAAGTTGAGTTTATTTATTTCTAGAAAAATATCTGATAAATATGCAAGACTTTGAAGCCAATCACTGTCCTGAAACTTTGGAGCAAGAGGGAAATGATGGTCTTCAAAAAATACCCAGACTTCATGTTTAAGTTCAAAATCCATGCAAGTACTTTTCCACGAGATGGCCATCTTATGTCTGTGTGCAAAAGTAACGTACTGTGAATGCTGTTGATTTTTTCACACAGTGCTTTAAATAATCTGGAGTTTTGTGGTTGTGACTTAATAAAATTTACAACTTTACAGCCTCCTCAAGAACATCTTTCAGTTCACTAGGGAGAGGCTTGGAGGCAAGACTTTGTCTATGAATGCAGCAGTGACTCCGAGGTACATGGGGAGCTGCTTCTTTAAGTCAGTCATGTTGGTCAATAAAACAACCTAATGTAGGCTTGTCTCCCTCAGTGCATACACCACAATTGGACTAAGTAACGTCCTTTTCAATGAAATAAAAATACCTTCACTTGTGGTACGTTCTGTCAATGGATAACAAAGCAACAGATTTTCCTCAATTTTATTTCCTACCAAGTACCTCACAATAAGCAAAATAGATAAATCAGCAACATCTACACTTTCATGAACCTGGATGGAAAAGAATTTACTTTTTCTAATTCTATCTACTACTATGACTTCAACATCATCAGACATTTTTTGAATTTGTCGAGACACTATGTTGTTTGAAAAAGAGATAGTATTGATTTTACTGACATGTTCTTCCCCAAACATACAAAAAAAAAGCTGTCTTCAATACAAGGAGAAATTAAATCTTCAGCTATGGTGTGGCTTTTACTACATTTAACTATACGATAAGCAATACGGTATGAAGCCTCAACTGCATTCTCATTGTCTTTCTTTCCTTGCATCATGTATGAAGTAACAGTTGAACACTTTCTTAAGCACTAAAAGTAATTTCTTTGTTTTTATACATAGGATGTTTAATTTCTAAATGTCGCATGAGTAGAGAGCGTTTCATGCAACTGTTGGATATTTTCCCCCACACAACACACAAATGCTTAGGACAGTCATCCCCTATGAATGAAAACCCATATTAAATATACTCTTCAGAATATTTCCTTTTTTTCTATGTAGTATCTGAGGCACACGCCTTTTTACTAATTCCTGGTGTGGTTGACTAGTAGCTGTGGACACGTGTTGAGAAGTACTTGGTGATGAGTTATAATTCACATCAAGTTTTGTTTTTTTTAACCATGCCTGTTTTTAACTACTGATCCATAATTGACATGCTTTAAAAATCACTGACAATAATAACTGAAACTATGTTAAACATTACATAAAAAAAACTACATGAAAAGAATCATGATTAAAGACAATCCACTTACTTTTACTCAATCAAAAACTAAACTGATCAACAGTCTGGCTAGGGATGTATTTATACATTTGGGGAAGTTCTAAAAACATCGTAAATGGATTATTCTGAAATTGTGCATAATGATTGGTAGAACAGTTGTTTAGGGGAAGGGCTCATAGCCACGCCCTCACCAATCATCATTCGTTAATGTGATCTACTCTGAAGTCTCCATTAATGATGATTCAAACTTAACATTTATTGTTCCATAACTAACATTTTGTTTTTGTTTTTGTTTTGTTTTTTTGTTTTTTTCGGGGTTTTTTTGCTTTTTTTTTTTTTTTTTTTTGGTATGTGGGTAGCTCCCTGACTGGGAATTGGTTTTTAATATGGGTAGTTCCCTGGCTGGGAATTGAAACCAGGCTGGAGCATTGACAGTGCTGAAGCCTTAGCCACTACACCACCAGGGAACTCCCCAACATTTTGCATTTTTTAGTTTATTTGTTTTTCACCATTACTGATTATTTTCCCCATATCCCTAAATGGCCCAGCATGTACCCCCGGGGGTATGCTTTAGCTGCTTGGGAACTAGTGCTTTAGAGTGATAGCTATGTGAGATACTGCTGGACCCCATCACTGGGGGAATGCAGAGATAGCTTCTACCAGCCTCTGTCCCCTGAGGGCAGCTCCACAGATTCCAAGATGCGTATAAAACCAGAAGCCTTCCCCTCAGGCCAAAGCTCCTAGACAAGCAAATAGGCCGCTTACACAGGAAGACTAGAGGTGTATTTCCATCTGATGGCTCTGCAGTGTCCCGGGGGTGGCAGCCTGCCAGGAACTCCCTCTCTCCAATAGTGACAGTTCCCTGGGACCCAGGAACACAAGCCCTTGTAGCTTCCAGAGCCAGGGAGCCAAAAGGTGTTCCCTGGGCTCCAACCACAAAAATTGGTGTCCAGATGGAAAAACCAGGGTATCCGCTGTGTGAAGAAGCTCTGGAGGGCAGCAAGAGGGAGAAAGCATGAAAATGGCGCCCTGCTGGAGGGAGGCAGAGGGGGTATGCAAAACTGGCACCCACCAAGAAAAAAAAAATAAAAAGAAAGGAAGGAAAAGGAAAATATGGTGCTTGCCAGTTTCAACAAGGCAAAGAGCACAAAGATTGCACCCCAGTGGCTGGAGTATAAAGATGACAGCCACAAGGAAACAGGGAGCGGGCTTTAGCACAGGGACTGTATGAAGATGGCACCCTCTGGCTTCCAAGGCCAGAGTATCCCAGCAGGCCCCTGCCCCTGGTCCAACACTTTGAAGTAGGAAATGCGTCTTTTTCACCTAACGTCCAGGCGGCTTTCAAAGGCTGCTCTGTGCTGGCCCTGAGGTGAGTGCATCTGTGTGCAAGACTCTAAAGAGCTGTTTCTGAGTTCATCAGAGCCCCACGGGGCCTTTGGGTGCCAGCCTTTGATTTTCACAAATAGGTGTTTTGGGGGCTTGTCTCTTAGTGGCAGGACTTAAAAGTTGAGGTGCCCAATGTGGAGTATAATCCCTTCACTCCTCAGGGAGAAGCTCTGCATTTTGTATTTCTTCCTGATTGTGGTTCACTATGCCAGGGGCAGTGAAGTTTATGGTGAGATTGTGTCTCAGCCTTTTCTACCCCATCCCGTGTGGTTTTCTTTCTCATTTGCCTGATGTGAAGGAGTTGTTCTGTTGGTTTTTAGTTTTTCTCAATGGAAATGTTTCCATATGTGAGTGTGAAGTCTGCGCATCACGAGAGGAGCTGAGGTCAGGATCTTCCCGTGTCACCGTTTTGAGCTGGAATCTCAGCCTTCCATTTCTTAGTGGGTTTGGTGCCTCAGCACACGGCGGCAGGGAATAGTTGGTTAGGACATGCTGCAAGGCAGGAGCCCTGGAATCTTGCTTTGTGACACCGACAAGCCATGTGACCTTGGGGAAGTTACTTCCCTACTTAGTCTACTTCGCTCATTTAAACAAGCCACTTCTACACCATGTGTTTTGAGAGCCTCATTTGGATTTGTCGCAATTAGAGAATGTGAGTTGCATTGGCTTTGCTGTTAATTCAGAACTACTCCAACTACCACAACCATAATTAGAGCTGTTAAATTTTAAAATAAATTTTGCTTAAATTTAGGCAAGAAAAGCCATTTTGTTATTCTGACTCTGTAACTAAATCACTTCCTCTGCTGAAATTACTATTTTTATAACATGAGGTTTTCTAAGTCGGCAACCATTCCATTATAGCAGAAGGCTATACCTAACACACAGGATTGTTGCAAGGATTATGAAGGCAGGTTCAGTGATGAGCAGGGTTCTCGTTCAGACCAACTAAGTACTGGGTGGGTTCCTCCTTAATAGGTTCTTTAAAAAAACAAACAAACAAAAAACAAAACAAAACAAAAAAAACTTGCTTTTTTCCCCAGTTACCTTTGAGAAAAACATTTTTCATTTCCAGGAAATAAGACTTTCCTGGAGCTTTTTAAGTATCCTTTGTTTTGATTCCACTAATAAACAACTTTTTACCTGGAAGAGTAAATAACCAATGAAGGCAAGAAAGACCTTTTAAAGGAGACTGGTATCAACTCCTGAAACTAAAATTTGGAGCATAGACCAGTGCAGCTTTTTCCTAAAAGTGGTTTCCTACGGTTGTGTTTTGGGTGTGTTGGAGCACTACAAGTCAGTCATGATGCTTGCCATATACATCAGGAACACAGGATAGGGTAGATGCTACAGGCATATCAGGTTCATCTAGATCTCAGTGTGTCCTCTGATTTGGGTGGAGCAAATCAACAGACTACGGACGGTCATCAGAGTCTCCCTTTGCATCAGGCCCTGGCCAAAGGAAGGCTGCCCTGATCTCTAGCCCAACTCTGACACATGGATGTGATGAAATGCTTCACCTTTTAGCCTCGGTGTCCCTGTGTATAAAATAAGGTTCTTTGAGATCTTTTTAAGTTATACATTCCAGGGTCACTGCAGTGAAGTTTGTTTGTTTGTTTAAGGAAAGGTTTATTCATTGAGAAGACACCAACCAAGAAGATGGGAGACCTAATGGTGCTTCAAATCCATCTTGCTTGCTGGACTAAGTTAAGGGTTTTAAGGGGTTGGGGGACTAGGTATATGGAAATGCTGGTGGGGCAAGTTTTGATTGGAAGACCCTGGATCTTGGCCATTTATGTTAAGGAGCATCAGCACTGAGTCTTCCTGGACAATGGACCCTTCACTTCTGAAAGGATTCCAGTGTCAAGTTCTGTTTATGTCCTGGACCTGTGAGGGGTGAGACTGGTTCCAGGTACAGCTGGAGGCCATTCTCTCCTCTGTGCAAGCTTACGCTGCATGACTTGTGGTTTTGATCTGTTGTCTTCACTGCAGAGAATGTAAAACAGACTGTCTAGCCTGCCTCAACTGCAATAGTCTTTCTGTTTCAAGTAATTGAATACCATGTCTGATATTTTAGGCCTAATTTTTTCAAAGGTAGAGGGTTTTTTTTTTCTTATGAAATATATGTACTTACTCTTGCTTTTTGCTTTTCTTTATTCTGCTTACAGCAAAAAAGTTACAGTAACACTTTACATTTTGAAAATATTGAGTTCTGGAAAAATATCTCAACTTTTAGTGCACTTTTCTTAACATAGCTGAACAATTCCAGATTGCCACTATTAGAACGTTTTGGAGGCAAATCTGCATTTGTTTATGCAGCCCACAACTAAGTAGTGAAGAGAACAATGATAGGTGCACGATATTGGGGCTGGATTTTTAAGTGTCTTATCTAGAAGTTGCTAAGTTTTGAATTCACCTTCTTGTCAGTTGTATCTCCTAAATAGATCTCTAATTCAGTGTCTTCCCCATAGTGTTTTCTATGGAACAGTTGTCCCAAAAGATATCTTTAAAAATTTTTTTTCATAGCCAAATAAGTTAGAAAATGCTGCATTCTATAGCCCTATTGCAATAAGGATGCTCTTGGTGACAAATCACAGAAATTAGCACCTCAAACTGATTTAACAATAAGGAAAGATTCTGTACTGGACATCTGATGAGGTTAGGGAAAGGAAGATACAGTTCAATCAGAAGACTCAGTATTATGAGAGACTCAGTTCATTCTTTTTGTTATGCATACAAAATATGTGATTTATAAAAAAAAAAAAAAAGAAGAAGAAGAATATGTGATATAATCAAATATGAAACTAATACAACACCTATATCCCTAACCAGAAGCTTCCTGTGTACTCTTTCTCAGGTGTACCCCAGTCCATTCACACATAAAATACTTCTGAGGTATTTAACGCTTTTTTTTAAATGATTCAGGATTATAGTTTTTGTTTGTTTGTTTGTTTGTTTGTTTTTTGGTGGTTCCCTGGCTAGGAGTCGAACCCTGGCCACAGCGTTGAGAGTGCCAAAGCCTAGCCAGTAGGATTATAGTTTTAACAGTGATTATTATTGCGTGCCCTACAGAAAGTGAGGTGTGTTAAGCTCCTCACCTCTGCCCTAAATTACTCCATACTAATTGATTGCAATGATCTCTTCATATGTCCCTACCAGTGAGCTCCAGGACATGGATTGTATCTTTTTCATCTATTTTCCAAGGGCCAACCATAAAACTTAACAAGAAGTGGGTGCTAATTTATGTATATTTTTAAAACTGAATTTCTTGTTGAAACTCTTATACATGTGGGGTCTGTGACTCTCTCATGTATGTGGGGTTTCCATACATATGTATGTATTAAATTTGGATGTTTTGCTAACAAAAGAACAAAAACAAAAAAACTGTTTTTTATCTAAAGGTGGAGTTTGTGGGAAAGGATTGGACTTTCTATGCTGCAATCTCTGGTGGCTCCGTCCAGTGTGTGTTAGTAAATTCAATTTGTTGGAGTAATGTTTATGCCTGGACTGTCATTTGGTCTGACTCCAGGTCCTCCAGGACTCAGACATGAGTCACAGACATGGCGGCCATCAGCAGACATGCTGCCAGACTCTCCATGTGGCTGTAAATTGTAAGGTTGCCATTTCTTAAAAACCATTCTTCTTGCTCAACAGATTTTTGTTCTCATTTGACAACTGTGAAGGTGCTGAGTGTTAGTCAAACTACCAAAGGATCACTACTCTTGAGATAATCGTAATAAATGAACTTGTAAGTTGGTGTTTAGTCCCAGACTGGCCTGATCATCTGAGTGGGGTGGAATGTCTGTGATAGCATCTTCTCCAACGAGGGATCCACGCCAAAACCTTTGTTCTCTCCAGGACTGTTTTGTTCTTTGAAACAATGCTGCTTTTGTTTCTCCAAGGGGAGCGAGTGCTCTAATTTCCTTAACTGGAAAGAAGTGGAGACTGCATTTCCTGCCTCAGCCTGCTGCTTGATTGTCCTGGCTTGGGTGTGTGTGCCCGTGCCTGTGTGCAGAAACGTTCTTTGCTTATCTCTCCTGCTTCTTCTAGGTTGGAGTGGCAGCTGAAGCAATGCAAAAGAGCACTCCTGGACCAAGTAGGTAGGAGAAGAGAGTACCACCATATTCTCTGGCCATGAACAATTATGTGAGGGCCACAAGCTGGGGCTGGTTTAATGGGTGTTAATACTTTGCTTTAGCAGCCTGCAGCTCTCTTGCTAGTGGAGTCTGAACTCTGGCATTGGAACCATATGCATCCTTCTTTACCATAGTTTGCAGAAATCAGATTTCCACCCTCCTGATCCTCCAAAAGGACTTAGGGACTCCTCCTGATGGAATGTCACATCACAAACAGCTGATCTTATTCACAGCCTCTATTCAAGGTAACTTTGAAGCTCTCAGTCATCACATGCACTAGCAGTATGCTCCCAATGACCGTCGTGCTCTGGACAGTGGCCCCTTGTTTCCTGCCGTGGGGGACAAGTGCCTTACAGTTATTGTTTGTTTGTTTTTTGTTTTGTTTTGTTTTTTGCCCCAGAAAATGAAGTCTGAGAATGGGGACAGCGTTTGGCCTTTGTAAAGAACTGGGACCTTTCATCCATAGTAAAAAGGGGGCAATTACACATTGGGTCAATTGTTGGCAAGTCGGTAGTTTCGATGGTGGAAAGATGTGGTGGGTAGGGGGATAGAACTGCTTCTGAATGAAGTAGAAGCTGAGTCCCAGGCCACTGTGGCCGAGGACAAAATACAATCCGTGCTAGTCAGCCAGGGGGCCTGTATTAGGTTGTGTATCAGGGCTCATCAAATTTTAATGGCCTAACAAAGAACCTAGGCATTACAATCCAGTGGGTCTGGAGTGAGAACGGACATGGTACATTTTAATAAGCTTTAGGTGGTACTAGTCCAGAAACTACATTTTGAGTAGCAAGGTTGTGTATCATTGTAAATACATCCTTGCTGGGGGAACACCCACAATTGTTTTTTCAGTGGTGATGAAAGGCCTCACAAGGCAAATTCATCAGCTAGAGGTAGGATGTAGAGAGATGGGGAAGTGGGCAGGGAAGGGTCAGAGAAGGCGTAGGGAAAGAGAAGATGTGAAATAGTTATTTTGAAGATAGGGAAAGTGAGCACACCACAAAGGTAGTTAAGTCCGATAGCACGAGTATCAAAGGATCTGGGTCCTTGGAAGAAAGGAGGACGGAGTATCAAACAAACCACTGGTGGCAAGCAAGGTGAACACTGTCCACACCAAGACCATTGGCAGGAGGGGAGAGAGAGCAGGGGAGGTGATGGCATCAGGGGACAGCCAGGTTTTCTTCAGAGCAAAAAGGTGACAGGAATGTTCAGAATGAGATCTAGGATACAGGAATATTTGCTGGTGATAAGACTGTGGGACACGGAGTGTGTGGAGGAAGGATTTGAGATTCAGAGATCTATGGAGAAGTCCTGGGGTGAGGGTCCAGGGAGGATGACAGGGGGTCGGGGGGTGGCTCGGGCTTCTGGTTGGCTGAGGTGGGAGTAGGGCATGATGGGAATAACAAATTTAGGCTACATAGAGTGGGGCTGTCTCCTGCAGTTCTGATGATGCACGCATCTCTTCTCAGGGGCAGAGGGGAGGGGACATAAGAATGACAGGAGTGATGTCACTCCTGGAACAGGTAACTCAGCCAAGCCCTTCTGTGAGCCCTGTTGCATTGTGGCACTGGAGCTTGACACACATGGATGCAACCTTGTCTCACCATGGCATGTTATTGATGTTGCTTTTTTAAAGCAATGTATTTAAACAATGCCCACATTATACTGCTGATTTAATAGTAACTGCTCAGCATTTCCAAAGACAAAGCAATAATTGTGTTTTGAGCCCCAAATATCATACGCTTGTATATATGCCTCAGTATAAGGCAGGTGACTATAACATAATCAAAACCCCATTCTCACAGTAAAAGTTCTCCCACTGCCCAAAAGGATTTTCATGAACTTGAATTTATAAACTTCTGGGATGTTGGCAAAATAGTTCAGTGTCTACTAACAATATTTAATTGATTAATTTATTACAAAGGCACATTTAAAATCATATATAAAACAAAACATTGATTAAGAACTAGTGCTTTTCTCCATTCACATTTCACAAAATAACCTTATTCAAAGTCATCACAAAATCGTTGACAGGGTCTTGGTCTTGAGCCACATTTTGAATCACCTAACATGGTTTTCAAGAGAGCATTCCCTTCCCTTCCATGGCATTGTCTGAGATCCAGGCCTGAGATTGCTGGGAATGTACTATACGATTTTTAAAGCAATCCTTAAAATGCCTGTTTATTACTTTTGTTAACATTTTAGATTGTGTAGTCATCTCTCCAGGAATAATGGTTAAATCTGTGTTAAATTTCTTGGTGCTTTTTTGGTTTTGTTTGTTTTTTTTACATCAAGCCAATCAGGGGGTTTCCATAAACATCGAAAACTAGCATTGGTTGGATCATTTCAGGTTAATGTGCCATCCCCAAACAGAACATCATTGTGCAAAAAAAAGTAATTGAGAGGGCCTCCCTCGTGTAATTGGAAACATTGTTAGAGCTAAAATGTCAGTCCACTTCTTTGGGGGGTAATTTGGAATAAAAAAACTATGTGGGTGTCTATGGTATGGGTTGCTGTTTTCTTTCATTTTCCCCCACTTTGGAAATCAGCTCCAATTTTGACTATGTCTAATAGAAAACACAGAAGATTTAGAGTTATGCAAACTCTAAATCTTAGCTCTTACAGTGACAAACTATGTGACTTTGGATGATGGCTTTATCTGAATGGTGGCTTCATCTCCCTTAGCTCTAGTTTCCTACTATTTAAATTGGGATAATGATGTCTGCATCTCAGGACTGCTCTGAGAATCAAATGCAATAATGTGTGCAATGGGCTGGCCACATACTTTGGTTCATAAAAATTAGTCTTTTTTTGTTGTTGTTGATTTTTAAGAGTTTTTGTGGTTAACCCTTTATTGTGAGGATGGCAAATATTTTTCTTAGTTTGTCCTTTGTTTATTTTGAGCCAAATAGATTAATAGACAAACCCATCAACACTTTTTTTACAGTTTCTTTCTTTCTTTCTTTTTTTTAGTGCAGAGGTGAATTTTCCATGAAGTTAAAAAAGCTTATATGTCAGGGTTCCCCCACATGCTTGGGCTTCTTCTAGGGCCCTGTACTTAATTTTGGGCTTGCAATTTTGTATTCTTTTTATTAGAAGGGCTCCTATAAAATCTGGAACTGCCCTTGATTCCATGCTTACTTAAAAATGTCACACCATTTCAAATTATAAAAGATTTTAATATAATTAACTTTATATCTTTTCTTTTCAATTATTTTTATTTTTAATTTTTCAGTGCTAAAGTGGATTACTAGTATATATTTCTTCAGAGTTTATTTTTCTCAGAAATACATGGAGCTCCACCAATCATTCATTCACTTATTTGTTCTTACATTCATCCAAACCCTTGCCTCCCCTTCTGCACCCTGCTGAGTCATGGAGCAGCTGTGGAGTCCTGCGTTCTGGCGGGGAGACAGGAAGAAGGATGGGGTGGCCGCTAGGTGGCTCTGGCTAGGGAGGGTGCATTACTCCTACGTCTGTGGTAACACAGTACCACAAACTGGGTGGCTTAAAACAACAGAGATTTACACAATTCTGGAGGCTAGAAGTCCAAAGTCAAAATGTCAGCCTTGGGAGTTCCCTGGTGGTGCAGTGGCTTAAGGCTTCAGCGTTGGCACTGTCAATGCTGCGGCCTGGGTTTGATTCCTAGACAGGGAGCTACCCACATACAAAAAAAAAAAAAATGTTGGCCTCTAGAGGCTCTAGGGGAAATCTGTTCTGTATTTTCTTAGCTTCTGGTGCTACTGGCAATCCTTGGCGTTTCTTGGCTTGTAGACACATCACTCTGGGTATGTCTCTTCTTGTAAAGACACTGTCTTATTGGGGTCTACCCCATTGACCTCATCTTAACTTGATTACATCTGCAAAGACCTGATTTCTCAATGAAGTCACATTCACAGGTATCTGGAGTTAGGATTGCAACACACCTTTTGGGAGGACACAATGCAACCCATGAGAGGAGGGTTTGGAGGCTAACTGCTCCTCACTTCAGGTCCTATGGCCCAACCCTAGAGGTGCCCCCACCTTCATGTGGTCACTGAGCTCTGATGACACACTTCCCAGGAGGAGCTCACTGCCTCTGGGAAGTGTCTCTGTTTTCCTCTTCTGTTCCTCCAACACACAGTTTGGCATAGTGGTGCTGAATGCTGGCTCTTGAGATGCAATGCATGCCTTAAAGCTGTGTGTGTTAGCACTTTGAAAGAGCATGTAGAAGGTGCTTCTAACTACCTGTTGAATAAAGAAAACATCTTGGGCAAGATGCTTAACTTCTTTGAGCCTCAGTTTCTTCATCAGTAAAACTGAGATAAAGCACCTGCTTCAAGGAGGATGAGAATATTTTAAAAAATGATTAATCTAATGTACCTAGTCCAGCCTGGCATATACTAAATGCTCAAGAGATCTTAGCTAGAATAATCATAATGATATGCCATTGCAAATCACTAAATAGTATTCATAAATGATTAATATTATTTATTTTTTTAACATTTTCAGTGCTGAAAAATTTTTTTCCTCTCGTCCCAGTGCTAAATATTTTGTGCAAAATTTGGGCCAAAACATGAATTTTACAAGGGATCAGTTATAGTTGCAGTTTATGTTAGTTTCTTCCTAACTACACTATAAATGGACCTAAAACAACTAAATAACAAATAAAACTTGCAGAAAGCATGTATTTTTTCAATGTAACATACTTAATATTGTCAATACCAGCAAAAATCATTCCAAACACTGTTCTGGGGTTGCACCTTACACTGTTGCACTGCATAGTAGTGTTCAAAGCAATCAGTTGCGTGCATTGGTGCACTACACTGTTTGCAGTATGGGGTACACTGACGTCTCTCACGCTTTGCTGTTAACTGCCCACCTCACAGTCAGGTTTGTAAGACTTATTAGAATATGCTGGTGGAAAGTGCCATTCAGTCAGCTGATTAGGAAGAGGATTGGGATGGTCTGCCAGGTATTCTGTGTGTCTAAATTAAACAGCAGACTGGTACCTGGTGCTCCGACTCACCACAGTAGGCAAAGCCTAAAAGTAATGGTACGTTCTACCCCAAGTGAGTACAATTAAAGTAATTAGTATTGTCGACCTCTAGCGACATATAAGCAAAGCTGTAGCACTAGACCCCTAGATGTCGACTTAGGTTGCCTCCCACACCCAGACCCTACAGTCGATTTTGGTTGACAGCTGCACCAAAACGGTTACTATCTCATACTTACTGAACATTTATTATATACTGTATGGTGTTTTACATTTATAATTTCATTTAACGCTCAGAAGAACCCTATTATTTCACTACTACAATTATTCCCATCTTTGTAGGTGGGAAAACTGAGACTCAGAAAAGTTAGGTAACTCATCAAACTTCACATACCTGTGCAGTTGCAGAACCAAAATTCAAACCAGGTCTGTCTGATTCCAGAGCCACTTCTATCTACACAGCTCTACTACCTTCTGTCTCAGTAAGTTTAGAACTCAAGGAACAGAAAGGAACAACAACAAAACAAATGTAACATAAGGCCAAGAGAATAGCTGACAAGATACATCTCATTTCTCTCATGCTTAGTGTTAATTTTTATATGTTGACTAAGAGTGCCTATTATAAAGGTATTTACTCAAGGTTATCTTTTTCCTACCCACCCCATTATCAGATGATATTTATTTATTTATTTATTTATTTATTTATTTAGGATAATTGAAAAGTCTTTTATTTTCCTTTTGAGACTATTTTTTCAGTTACATTTTACATACAATATTATAATACCTTCAGGTGTACAGCACAGTAATGAATCATTTAACTTACAAAATCCTTTTTTTGGTACATCTAGTTCCCCTCTGATACCACAGATAGTCATTACAATATTATTGACCATATATATACCCTATGCTGCATTTTACATCCTTGGAACTATGAATTTTGTATTTCTTGATTTCTTCCTCTTTTTTACCCACCCCTCCAGTTCTCCTCCCATCACCCCAACAAATCTAGTACCCAATAAGGTTGCAGTAACACCATACAAAGTTACCACAACATTATTGACTATTTCGCCACATTATACTCTGTATCCTCATGTTTGTAGCCTGTAAAACCAAACTAAATTTCTCTATCCCTTCCCCTTATTTTCCCACTCTCCCATCCCTCCTCCCATCTTAAAGAAGTCCCTCTAACATTCTTTGTAGTCCTGGTTTGGTGGTGATGAACTCCTTTAGCTTTTTCTTGTCTGAGAAGCTCTTTATTTGTCCTTAAATTTTGAATGCTAGCCTTGCTGGTTACATTATTCTTAGTTGTAGATTCTTGGTTTTCATCATGTTTAATATTTTCTGCCAATCCCTTCTGGCCTGCAAAATTTCTAATGAGAAATCAGCTGAGAATTAAATGGGTGTTCCCTTATAAGTTACTATGTGCATTTCTCTTGCTGCTTTTAGAATTTTCTATTTTCTTTAACTTTTGCCATTTTAATTATGATGTCTTGATATGTTTCTATTTGGGTTTATCTTGTTTAGGACTCTCTGTGTTTCCTGGGCTTCTATGTCTCTTTCCTTCACCAGGTTAGAAAATTTTCTGTCATTATTTGTTCAAATCAGTTCTCAATCCCTTGGTTTTTTTCTTTCCCTTCTGGTAGACCTATAATGTGAATGTTGTTGTGCTTAATGTCCCAGAGAAATCTCAACCATTCTCATTTTTTTGGTTTCCTTTTTCTATTTGTTGTTCTGGTTGGGTGTGTTTTCTGTTGGCTTTTCTAGCAATTCACTGCTTTGCACTTGTACTTCATCTAGTCTGGTGACTCCTTTTATTCCATTCTTCTTTTCAGTTATTGTAATCTTTATCTCTGCCTGATCCTTTATAATTGTTTGTGTGTCTTCCTTTATGCTTGCTATCTCTCTGTTGAAATTAGCATTAAGTTCCCTGAGCATTTTTATAATCATTGCTTTGAGCTCTGTTTCTGATGGGTTTATCCCCATCTCTTTTGTCTGTTCAGATTTACTTTGAGCTCCCTTTCTCTGGTTTCTCATTCTGGCAGCCTATCTTGTTTGTAGATATTCTGCTCCTTAACCAATACTCACTGCTGCAGTTTCTTTAGTGCTTGCTGCTGATACTGGGCGGGCAGAGGTCTGTGGGGGAGGGGCATTCACTCCTTTGTTTTTTTTCTGGGGCTGCAGGACCGTGCAGGTAGTATGGGCCTTTCTGTTTTGGTTTTCCCTGAGGACTCTGCCTTGAGTCTTGAGGATCAGTCTTGTATGCTTGTCTCTCAGACCATGCTGGTTATGGGCAGAAAAATGCACTCACAACCTGCTCCTTCTTTCCCCTTCCCAACTGGAGGGAGGTCGTACTGCAGCTTCTCATCACCCCCATAACTCCCCCTCCTCTTGGAACCAGAGTGAAGTTGGGCTTCTGTGTCTTGTGAATCTGGTCTGCACCTCCTAGGGGCCAAAGTGAGGTCTGGTGGCAGTATTCCACGCCCCCGCCTCCCCAGCCTCTGGGCCTCCTTTTCTCTGTCCCAGGGACTGACTGAGGTTCGGAATGCTCTCCTGCTGCTTTTATCTGCCTCCCCCAGCACCAGCAGTAGAATTCCAGGCTTGCACCCACATGCGACCCACCTCTTTGCATATCCCTTTTTTTCTCCTTTGCTTGCCCCTCTGCCCACCTGCAGGTCCTTCAATGCAATGAGTGGGATTCTTAGCTTGTGATTATAGACGTTTTATTAGTTGTAATCTATAGGGGAGTTTTTCAGAGGTCCCTCTCATGCTGCTGTTTTGTTGCTCCTCCTGAATGATTAATATTATTAATAAATAGTAACAGTAATCATCTAAAGACAGCCCATTCCACTTAGAATAAAAGCCAAAGTCCTTACTATGTCCAACTAGTTCTACCTGTTGCCCATGTCACTCTCCAGCCTTAGGCTCCTACTCTCTGCTGAGCCACACTGGCCACCTGATTATTCCTCAGACACACCATGTGCGCTCCCATCTCAGGATCTTTGGCTTTGCTTCCCATCTGCCAAAAAAGTCTTTTCTCCTGTTAGCTGCATAGTTTACTCCCTCACTTTATTTAGATCGTCACTCAAACATCACTTCCTCCTCAGGCCTTCCCTGAATACCCTATTTTAAGCAGCATTCACATCATTCACTGTCTTTTATTCTGTTTTATTTCTCTACATACAGCACTTTTTACTACTTAATACTTCATAGTTGTTTATTTACAGTCTCTCTCTCTCTCTCTCTCCTATCACCCAGAATGTTTGCTCCATAAGAAGGCTTTCTCTCATTCACTGTTACTGGAATAATGCCTGGTGCATAGTTGGTACTCAATAAATATTTATGAGATGTTTAGACTTGCAGAGCAATCCCATACCTGCTCAACACTGTTTTCATTACCTGTCTATCCGGCTCCTTGCAACAACTTTAGGAATTAGACAAACCAAAGATAACACAAGTGAAGCCCAGGGAGGTGAAGTGATTGGCCTAAGCTTATGAAACTAAGTAATGGGGAAACTGAGATTCAAGCTCTGGTCGGTGTCACTGCTTGTCCCATGCAGACCTGAACAGTGCTCAGGGAGTCACTGCTTATCAGTCACATCTTTGCATCATCCACATTTGACAGAGGCACCAAGCTGAGGCTAAAATGCTCAGTTTCCCTTCCCCCCATTGATGCATGTCCAGTAGGTCTTGGTCTTATTTCCCTTGGGATGTATTGGTCAAAGTACCCTTATGTCCACCTGCCGAGGTGTTTGGGAGCTGGGGGTCTTTTCCTGGGTTCCCAGTAAAGGGCGCTAGAGAGGCAGCACCTTGATGGGTGGCCTTACTCTAGTTCTCTTGGAATAACTCCAGGTAAGGTAGGGTGGGAGGACAGCCTCTGGATCTGGGTGATTTCAGTGTCCTATTTCTGCTCTTCTCTGCTCTATGCTCAGATATCTTCTTGGGCAGAGCCCTAGCTTTCCTTGGAGGACATATCTGGGAAGACTGTCTTTACATCTAGTGAGATAAGTGGGAAAGAACTTTGTTAAGTCCCTGACCTCCTGGCTCCACTGCATAGCTGCTATCGGAAGCTGCTCTGCACAGCCACCTCCAGCAGAAGAGGATCGATGTCCCCCATTCAGAAGTATTGGATGGACTCTGTCCTTCTAAAATAGAGTAGAAGGGAGATGGGAGTTCTGTGGAGCCAGGAGAAAGCATAGTTGGGTTCCCTGCCTCTGTTTGGAAAGCTCTGAACATTTGCTGGGAAAACTACTCCTCCTTGAAGTCTCAGCTTCTCCAAGATGTTTCCTCCCCTTAGCTCACATCTCACTGTGGCCCATCACCTGCCCCATGCCCATGTGATCTGCTCCCATCTGTCTCCCCTGCTGGACAGTGAGCTTTTTTGGGAGAGAGCTGGTGTCTTACTCATGTTTTGTCCCGGCCCCTAATACAAGATTGGCAGCAATAAGGTGCTAACTTTTGAATGTACAAGTGAATAAATTAACTTAATGTAGGGAACTAGATTGGAAGTACTGGGAAATGATAAGGCTGGGACATCAGCAATGAGAAAACTTGAGTCACTTAAGCATTTATTGACAACTACCCTGCTTTTAGTTTTCATCTAGTGGGCTGGTGCAGATAGGTACAAATGTTTTTTTTGTTTTTTTTTTTTTAATTCATTTTTATTGTTAGACTTATTGGGGTGACATCTGTTAGCAAGGATTACATAGGTTTCAGGCATACAATCCTACAGTGCATTGTCAACTTGGTATATAATAAGTTCACCACCTAATGTGACTTCTCTCTCCATCACCTTATATTTAGCTTCCCCCACTCCTCTCCCACACAAATGTTTTTTATCATGTAGTGTATTGACAGCAGTCAGTCAGTCAGAGTTACCATGAGATCAATGAAGCTTAAGTTTCAAGGCCATCTTCTTATACAGGACTCTTTCTTCCCCTAAACCTAATATTTTTATTTTTTAAGAGCCATAACTTCTCCCCCAAATTGTTTAAGGTTTGGGTTCTACAAAGCCTGGATTTATTGCATTCAATACCTATTTATTGATCCCTAAAATGTGCCCAGCACTGTGCTAGGCACTGGGAATAGAGGAATGGTAAGAGAAACACTCCACTACCCTCTTGGAGCTCTTCTCAGCACAGTGGCTAGACAGATAGTAAGCAGGTGGTCGCAATGCAGCCTAGTGCTAGAAGGGGAAGTGGGGTACAGAGAGGCCTCGTAGTGGACGACTAGTTTTTGGCTATCCACCGAGAGCTCTTAAAACATTGTTTTCCCACACTGTAAGTCTTGGTGGGAGTCAGGGCCTGCTTGACACAACAGAGGCCCAAAAGGCCAGATCCTTTCTCCGCTTAAGAAAACCAAGGCAGCAAGGAGTGGGCACATGATCCAAGTTTAGTCAATTGCGGCCTTCTGCCTGTGCTCAGAAGCTGGACCTGGAGTAACTGGAGAATTTGTTCAGATAGCAAGGGTTTGATGGGAGTGGTCCCAGCACTGCCTTCACCAGGCTATTTCTGTGGTTCAGGCTACCCAGCTTCTCTTGGTCACCATTCATTTCTAAGCCTGGTTCTCTGGGCTTCCTGTGACTCCCTTAGAGGGAGTTCCAATAAATTCCCTTTCTACTTAGTTTGTCCAGAGTGGGTTTCTCTTCTTTACAACCAAGAATCCTGATTGGAACAAAATCCTAACTTAGCCTGGCAGAGGAAGGCAAACTTCCCTAAAGGATGAGTAAAAATAAGCTAGATAAAGGGGGATGAAGAGGTGGGAATGGTGAGACAATGCTCCAGGCAGAGGAAACAGCCTGTGTATAGGTCTAGAACGAAGGAGATTGGGGGGTGGGGGGATATGTCTTGGGGCCTTCATTGTTAAGATTAAGGATCTTGAATTTTATTGAGGAAAACTAGGGGCCCTTGAAGGGCAGAGGTAGGACCAGACTCTTAAAAAAGACTACTCCAACTATAAAGTAGAGAATGGACTAGAAGAGCAAGATGAGAGGCAGGAAGACCAACTGGAAGTCTATTACGGTAATTCAGGCATGAGAGAAGATGGTGCTTGGACAGGGTGGTGCAGTGGAGAGAGATGGAGAGATGTAAATGGCTTTAATAGGTATGGTGTAAGTAAAACAGATAGAATGCAGTAATTGGTTAAGAGGGAAAAGGAGGAATCAGAGATGACTTTTGTTCTTGGCTTGGATGGGGTTATCATTCAGATCCAGGAGAGGAGGAAATGTTGGTTTTGGGGAAGGAATTTAGTAATGGACATGTTCAGTTTGAAGTGCTGGTGGCACATCCGGATAAAATGTCCGAGAGCTGGTTGGATGTACAAGTGTGACTTTCTAGAATGACATGCTAGGTTTGGATTCAAGATATGGATGTCATCAGCACATAGATGGTAATTGGAGCTATTAGAGTTAAGTAGAAGAGTGGAGGGAGGAAAGCAGAATATTCATGAATTAGGCTAGAAAAGAGAGCCTTAAGA
Source organism: Lyroderma lyra (assembly GCA_004026885.1). Classification (NCBI taxonomy): domain Eukaryota; kingdom Metazoa; phylum Chordata; class Mammalia; order Chiroptera; family Megadermatidae; genus Lyroderma; species Lyroderma lyra. The sequence continues at coordinate 41,208 of PVJL010009404.1, forward strand.
ACAGACTGAGGAGAAGACTGACAGGGAAACAAAGTAAGAGGATCGTCAGCTGTTGCTTTTGGTATGTCACATAAGACTGAGAAATGCCTGCCTATTAGATTTAGCTGGTGGTTGGAAGCTCAAGATGGAAGCAGTTCTTATGAGGGAAGTCTTGGCAAGGCTACTGAGAAGGGAAGATGTAAGTTCACACGTTGAAGAACTATGTGCGAGGCTCTCTGCTAATGACTTACATGTTACTTTATTTAGTTCTCCTGTCAATCTTTAACCAAGAAATCTACTCAGAGAAATGAAGTATCTTGCCTGAGATCACACTAAGTGATGGAGATGAATCCTAGATCCAGCACTCAAGTCTTGAGTTCTTTCCACTCTATCTGCCTTCTATGTCCAGATTCTGCCATGTAGAATTTTATTCATTTGTGATTTCATTCAACAAATATTTGATCTTACTATGTGCTAGGCACCGTTCTAGATGCTGAGGATGCAGTAGTGATCAAAGAAAAAATTTTCAATCCCTTCATTCTGGAGGGAATCAGATATAAATATACAGCATGTCATGTAACAATGGTAGACACGAACATAGCTAAAGCAAGACGGAAGAATAAGGTGTGTGTTCGGGATTACATTTTAAATAGGGTAGACAGTGGGAACCTTACTAATAAACATTACACCTGAGCCAAGACCTGAGGATGTGGAGATAGCCAGTCATCCAGCTACCTAGAAGAGTAAGTAGAAAGAGAAAACCTTCAGTGATTGGCATATATTCCAGGAGCTACAAGGAGGCCAGTATGGTGGCAGCAAAATCAGCAAGGGCGTTGCATAAAATTAGATCAGAGAACTAGGGTGGAGTAAGGTCAGAGCAGGGGAGACTGGATCAGATGTAGACCAAATTTAGTATTTTGACTTAAAAATCTAACTAGGTGGAAAGCCACTTGGTGGATTTTTGTGACAAGCGGTTTTTAGTTTGTTTCTTTGTTTTAAAGGATTCCTCTTCTCTGGCTGCTATGTGAGACTGAAGAAAGCAAGAGCTAAACAGACAAAATCTAGTACCCATCTGATGCCACCCATAGTTATTGCAACATTATTGACTATATTCCCATGTTATACTCTGTATCCCCATTACTATTACTTTGTAACAACCAAACTGAAGTTCCCAATCTCTTTCCCTTATTTCACCCCTCCCCCAACCCTCCTCCCATCTGACAACAAACCAAATGTTTTCTATATCTTTGAATCTGTTCCTGTTTGACTTGTTTTCTTCTTTGGATTTCACCTATAAGCGAAGTCAACTTGTATCTGTCTTCCTCTGTTTGATACTCCACTTGTTGCTGTTGATATGTAGCTATTGCCATTTTATTAATCACAATTTTTACTTTTTCTTTTTTCCCCATCTTAACGAAGTCCCTCTAACTTTCTTTGTTGTATTGGTTTGGTGGTGAAGAACTCCTTTAGCTTTTTATTGTCTGGAAAGCTCTTTCTCTGTCCTTCAATTTTGAATAATAGCCTTGCTAGATATATCATTAATCTTGGTTGTAGGTCCTTGGTTTTCATCATGATGAGTATTTTCTGCCAGTCTCTTCTGGCCTGTGAAGTTTCCGTTGAGAAATCTGCTGACAGTCGCATAGGTGATCCCATATAAATTACTATTTGCCTTTCTCTTGCTTTTAATATCTTGTCTTCTAACTTTTGCTGTTTTAATTATGATGTGTTATCAGTGTAGGCCGGTTTGGGTTTCTTCTTTGGGACTCTATGCTTCCTGGACTTGGAGGTCTATTTCTTTCGCCAGGTTAGGGAACTCTACAGTCATTATTTCTTCAAATAAATTCTCAATCCCTTTCTGCTTCTCTTCCCCTTTCCCTTCTGGTACTCTTATGTGAATGTTGTTGCACTTGATGTCCCAGAGTAGTTGTGGCTTAGCTCTATTTTTTTGGCTTCTTTTTTCTTGTTGTTCTGATTGGGTGTTTTCTGTCATCTTATCTTCCAAATCACTGTTTCGTGTCTCTCCTTCATTTAGTCTGGAGATCCCTTCTATTCCATTCATCTCCTTTATTGTAATTGTTGTCTTTTTTATGGTTTCCATGTCTTTTTTTATGCTTGCTCTTTGTTAAAATTTTCATTAAGTTGTTTAAGCATCATTATAATCATGATATTGAGCTCTGTCTTTGATAGGTTGTTTGGCTCCAACTTGTCTTCTGGGGTTTTCTGTTGTCCTTTCTTTTCAAATGTATTTCTTTGATTCCTCAATCTGGCAGCCTCTCTGTTTGTAGATAATCTGTTCCTTAACCCAACACAAACTGCCCTAGTTTCTTCTGAAGGTCACTGCTGATGGTGTGGTGGGGTGGGGGACAGAGGTCTGGCAGGGTGGTGGGGGAGGGCGACTAGTTATGTATGTTCCCTGCCCATTGCTGAGAGCAGCCACAGGGGCAATGCCGGCTTTTGCTGTGCTGTATTGTTTGCTCAGAGGTCTCTGCCCTGTGTTTTGGAACCAGCCATCTTGAACACTGGTCCCACAGAAAAGGCTAGTTTGGGGCAGAGAAATACACCCATTACCATCCCCTCACCCCGCCCTCCTTCCTGGGCTAAGGCGAGGTTGCACCTGTTGCTCCCCTTCCTCTTAGAACTAGTGTGAAGCTGGGCTTGCATCTCAAGCACTGGTCTGCACCTCCTGGTGGCCAAAGTGGTCTGGTTGTGGTGTTTCATGCCCCTGCCTGCGGGGCTCCTCCTGTGTCCTGCTCGTCAGTATCTCTGCACTGCCCTGTTCCCCTCCCCACCGTCACCCCCACCACCACGTTTGCCCCTCTGCCCACCTGCAGGTACTTTCATGGGGCGAATGTCAAAGGATCTGGGTCCTTGTGCTTTGCATGGGAATCCTTAGTTGAGTTAGATGGTTTTTTTTGGTTGTAATTTCCAGAATTTTTCAGGGTTCCCTCTGAAGCCATTTTATTGTTTCAATCTGTTAATTCTTTTATTTATGCTTATGAGTTAAAAGTGTAACTCTAGAAATCATTATCGAATCCATATGCAAAATAATACCCTGGAATATAATTGGTTTATATAAAAAATTTTTATACATAAAATTTCTTGTATCTATTTGTTTTGTAATTGTTACACAAAATTTCTTGTACCATGTTAAAAATGCTAAAATTCATTTATAATACAAAAAACAAGTACTTAAATATAAGTAAATAAAAATTTGAATTAAAATGAACATTGTTTTCCATTAACGTTTGGGCCAAAAATGTTGGTACACTTTGTACAAGGGATCATCATACACGGCAGAGTGGTAGTTAAGGCTCTTGTGAAATCTAGGAGATATGAGAATGACAGTTGAAGTGAGAAGTTTATTTCTAATGTTCTGAAGGGAGAGCCAAGATGATGGATGAGATGCAGGGTGTGGTAGTTAAGTAACTGAGGTGTTGTGTTTGAGATCAGGGATTTACCATTGGAAACTGAGAAGGAAGCCATTGAGGTACAAAGTTAACAGTCTCAAGGCATGATTTGCTGTCAAATGCTGCCTACAAAGTGATGAAAGCCTACTTGATATAAAACTGCTTGCTGGTTGAGATAGCTTTGGTGCCTGAGTACAGCCTATTTTAGAATGGGAAAGCGTAAACGACAAAATGAATAGGCAACTCAAAGGGGCAGTTATTGTAAGATGTGGAGTATTTTTAAGTCGCTACTTATTTATATGCTGATACTAAAAGCATTGTTACTTATCCAAGGTGCACACTGAATACATCCAAATAATGTTCCATAGTATGGCCTGTTACAAAATACTGTTCATTGTCTGGAACAAGATGGGGTCGGTATTTTAAGTCTTTCTTGGAGCCTTGAGGGAAGGAAAGCTTGACTTCTGCAACCATTAACAAACATTGCTCATCGGGTCTAAGACTTTCTTTGGCCCAGTTCACTAGCTGAATTGGGAGAATTCTGGCTGTAAATGAAAGCAAAGATCTGCTTTTCTAATCACATGCCACATTTACTGGGTAAAAAAATCAGTTTCCCCAGTTGGTGGGAGAGTCAGGCAGAGGCCCAGGAGTAACAATTTATAGCTCATTATTCCACAGCCTGGCAACATCAGCTTCCTTAAGTTCTACTTTATCGGAAGTGTTTACATAAGTCTCTGCTTAGCCTTAATTTCATTGTACTCACAATTATCTGTGAAAAGCTATAAATCTGTTATCTATGGTAGAATTTCAGTGGAGAGGACTGCTAACATATGACAAGCCAGCTTCTCTGACAGCTATTGGTTCTGCCTACCACCCTTCTTGAAAAATCAGCAGGTAGAACATAAAGACATCAAAGGTTCCATCTGGTTCAATATGATTTATTACTGTCTGCCTACAGGTTCTACCCATCAGGTACATGTTGCTCCTAGGGGCTAAGAGAGCAACCTGTATTCCAGCAGCAGCTACTGGGAGTGCCTGCAGGGTAAGTAACTATGCTGTCTTGGCCGTGAGATAGTTAGCTTCTAGGTCACCACGTTTTTCAGTATGACAATGAAAAGATAAACATCACCAAGTTTGTTGCTATGTATGCATTAGTAATATACCTCCAAATTCATTAGACTTGTGATCTCAGCACTGCCTCTGATATTAGGAATTGTTTGTGTATTGGGTACTTTCAGTAACTCGAATTAAGGAGGGATTATCTCATTGTGAAAAGCAAGTTAGATTAAGAATTTAAAGTCTCCCAGTCTTCAAACTAAGATAGCTTGTTTCATTTCTTCATAAATTGGTGGATGCTAACTTCAAGTTACACAAAACTGTATCAAGTATCACAATGTTTATTGATAGATACAAGTATATAAAATCAGGGCATGAACATGACTTGATAAATTAAGTAGACTTAATTTCAATACTATAATAAGAGGGACCAATTCAAATTCTCACCATTTGTTTCACACCCACAAAAACCACTTCAAGGGCATTAACGATCTCTCAAAACTGATCAGTTTTGTGCAAGTAAACCATGTTTCTTTTAAAAAGACTTGTGCACTTGCCCAGGCTCAAGGATATTAAAATCTAGCACATAAAGCCCATTACTAGAGGTAGAAATACAGGCAATATACTATTACGGCAACAACCATCAATTACAGTTAAGAATTTTTCTGTAACAACCAAATGGATAATCAAATATTGCAACAACTCAAGTATTACTGAGCAAAGTGCATTTCTACAGTATTCAGTGTTGCTATTCAGTTTTCTAACTTAAAACAGCCTATGATAACTGGCAGCAAAGAAGGTCCTTGCAATAGACTGCCTTCTGCTTGAGAACTTATGATGTAAGTATTGCATGCTGCTAATATACTATCTAAACATTAAAGATACTCCTAAAATATTTGATGGTAGACTATGATTAAGACATTACACTACAAAAAAACCTTACGCAGAAGGAAATCCTAACTGACGTGCTTCTGCTTTAAATATTGTGAAAACATTACAGCGGAATGAATTTTCGCAGTGGTTAGGTCAAATGCAGTTACATCATAGCAACAGTATGTTTTGCACAATTTAAGGCTTTGGCTGGTTCTTTAGTCAGCTTCTTCCTCTGATTCTTCTTCTTCAGCAGTTTCTAGCCAGGTTAGCCATTGATTCACCTGCAAATTAATTTGCAATTTAACAAAATAGGTAGCACGTACAGAGGAAGAAAAACTCAAAGCAGAATCAGGACCAAACTAGAAACCCAGCCAAGGACCAAAGTTTTATGCAGTACTACAAGGGCTGTCTGGAAAATATCCAGCCACAAATGCCTCTATTTTTATTACATGACTGGATACTTTCAGACAGCCCTTGTATACCTTTTATAATTACAGCCAGCCTCCAGGACGTACTACAAATACATTATTTGCATGTAGGTTTTATTTTTTAAAGCGTTCATTATTTAGACTTGTTATAACATACAAGATATTTATGACCAGTTAGCTTAGGTGTCTTTAAAACTGTTCCAATTAACATTTCAGGATCTTAGTATGGGACAGTGGCTCCTCCCAAACCTAAATACAGTAAGCATTCCCTGCGAGGGGTGAGGGGGAGCGGGAGAGAAAGATGCAAACACTGAAGTATGATATCAGCTGGATGATGTACCAGGTGTGCCAACTAAATCAAAATCTCTGGGATCAGGGCTGGAATCTGCTTTTTAAACTACTGTCCAAGCAATCAATGTACAAGCACTGTCCAGAAAAAATCCAGCCATTAAATGCCTGTTTTTTATATTACATGGCTGGATACTTTCTGGATAGCCCCTGTACATGGGATTTTCCTAGGGCTCAAATTCCACTCAGCAAGATAGAAAATCAAGGTGTGAAAAATCAGGAGCAATCTCTACTGATATTTTTAAAATGCTTTAATTCAATCTTACAATCTCCCAATATTTCTAAGGGTTTTCCTTTTACAAAATATTAGCCACCTCTAGTCTAACATCTTCTATACACCATTGGGACTGAAGACTTCCATTTCCTAGATTTACCTCATTTTGCTGCTTCTAATTGCCTACTTCTCACCATAGCATGTAACAATGTATGTACAAACTACTATGACTATTTTGCTCATACATTTATCTATCATCTACCAATTTCTATAGGTCCCTGTTAACTGAGTCTACTGTATTTCAGTTTTAAAGGCTCTTCATTAAAGTAATACTAAATAAATTGGAAAAAGGAGACCAAATTTACCTGGAACAAAGCCTTGCCTTTCCCAGGAAACTCCTGGGTTATATCTTCTTTCCAAGCCAAGAAAGCTTCTTCTTCAATAATTTCCATGTCATAGAAGTGAACAAAAAAGCGGAGTAACATGCCTATAAGACAAAACACAGTCCCATTATTTAGTGTGCTGTTTAAGGATTACTCCACTTGCCAATTTTCTGATATTGGTCCTCTCACCTTTTGGGAAGTTGCTGTTGTAGCAGTGCACCTGAAGGGCATACAGGGCACTGACTTGTAGATCAACATGATCATGAAGGAATTTCTGCATTACTGGCTTGAAAGAAAGAAGCAGTTGTTTTTCCTGCTCTAACTGTTCTTTGGAAGGAGCAGAGGAAGAATCTGTTTCATCACTGGGTGGGTTTACTTCACTAGAAATATACTGTAAGAAGCTGCAGAGAGAGAGAGAGAGATTAAAACCCCACACTGAATTTTCTACCTTAAGAAACACAATTCTTAGTTCCTTGCTTTGTACACTTTCTAGTAAACAAAACAAGTAGACCAACTTCATCTTACCTAGTCATTAAGATGTTCACAAATCCTTTATCTACATGAAGTTTGGGAGATATGTTATCTTTAATCCATTTATATATGGTTTGAGGGGATGGATCCAACTTTATTTGCTTCAACAGTTCCTTCTCCAATTTCAGGAGTGGGAACAAGAAACTCAGTCCCTTTCCTTCCAAAATCTCCAACATGCGATCCTTATTCTGATCAATTTCTGAGGAAACAAAACCATTTGCACACGATCAGGTGGTCTTTTCTCCAATGTGTGAGATTTATGTAAAACAATAAAGAACTAATCTAGGAAAGGAAACACTTAACATGTGGAATAAAATAAAAATAGTTAGAAATCACACAAACTTCTTTTTATAAAGGTATAGTCTAGTTGTAATGTTATCATTATCTAGACAGGATAATCACTGTGTAACCTATATAAAGCCAAAGTACCAAGGCATCTAGACTTAATATTAAAAGACAAAATCCCCAGCATTCTTACCTGGGAGCATTTTCTGCATATTGACCTTGCTTTGTTGAAAAAGTTCTGTTAACCATTCTCGGTCTTGTAATTTAGCTAACTGCTGAAGACAAAGTAAGAAGAGAGGAAAATGGGTGCCACTTTCCAGTGGTTGAGCTAGTTCTGAAATGCTCACCAGCTCTGAAATGATGGCACGAGCTGCAAACTGTGCTAAGTATGATTTCACCAAGGGGATGTCAACCTCCAGTTTGGGGCACTGGTCCAGTACATTCAGGAAAGCCTTAGAAAGAATATATGATACAGTCAGCTTAGTAGTTTTCAAATCTGAATGAAAAGGGTTCTCGCAGAATCAGAAAAGTAGTCTACCTGCATGAAGTTGTCACTTGTGGCTATCCCTTCCTGTTTGAGTAAACTGATCAAAGAACTTGCTTTTTCTTTATCTTCATCACTTCTATCTAATGACAGAATGATTACTTTGCTTAACATCTCAGGAAGAAAGTGTTTAGGAGCCCTCATTTCTCTTACACCATTAACGGCTTCATTTGCATTTCCACTATTGAGATATTCAGTCACAACAGTTTCCTGAAAAGAACACAATCCAAATGTCATTAGTAGTTTTTAACTCAAATGGAACTATACTTCATGAATTAGACTATGGGATTATTTGAGACTTACAGTTAGTTTAAGTAGTTCTTCCTTTGATGGTGGTGGCTTTTTACTGGTCTTGGCAGGCTTCTCCTGAATAAGTGGTGGGTTAGTTTTGAGACCAAGCTGAGGTGTCTAAAAACAGGAATAGGTATGAATGTTTAATAAAAATTTTTTAAAAAGCAGCTTGTAAATTTAGAGAAGAAAAAAACTTTAGATTATCTTCAGAAAAGTACTGAAACATTAAGAAAAAGTTGTCATGTTATGGCCTATACCTGTCCCAGAGGTGGTGTTTGAGTGCGTGGTGGTTGCGCACTAGGAGGAATCATAGTTATCTGAGGCTGAAGCTTTGGCACTTGATTTTTATTCATTAGGAACGACTGAGCAGGCCTCAGGCTAATCTAGAAAGGAAAACAAAACAGATATCCAAGTTAATAACATGCAGTTGGCCAATAATCTAAATGCAACATTCCAGAAATCCTAAGATTAATTCAGTGTATAAACACATGATAAGAGTCTAGAGCAGGAATGTAAGTCTCACTAATAAGCAAAAACATATTTCATGTAACAGGTTTAAGTTCTGGCAAGAAAACTAAAGAGCTAATCCACATATAAGAATAAGATATTATAAATCTTTCATTTGTACCAGAATTCCCCTAGGATTAGCATCACTAAAATAACCAGAAAATTTAGTTAGTTTCAAAAATGTCTCAATTCTTAGTTAAGTCCTTCTATTTACAAGGAAATCAAAATAAAAATCTTGACAACCATTTTCCTTGCTCTCACTAGACTGAATTAAGAGACTTGCCCTCATATCTCATAATCTTCGCTCATAGGACACTGGACATCCAAAGAAAGAAAAAAGTAGTACAGAAAAGAGAGAAAGAAGGTAAAAGAATTCCAGCATTAAGTCCTCTAATAACGCGTCTTTTTATAATCATCGGGCAATATAGTTTTGAAATGACAAACTGTGGTAGTAATATTAAGTAACATAGGCAAATGTACCTCATCTGCATTAAGCTGTCCTTTCTTAGAAAACCGAGGTGGCATATCCTTCGACTGTCCTTGCAGCTGGGATAAGAGTCCCTGACTCTGGTTATGGTAGAGCTGGCTTAGCCCCTATTTCAGAAAGGGAGAAAGAAAGTCTAGATAAAAAGGGGTCCACAAATTATGGTAATAAAGTACCAAAGGGATGAGCCAAGCCATAAGGAAAGCTTAACTGAATTTGCCCAGAGAAAGTAAAAGATGAAATAGGGAAGAATAAAAATCTAACCTATCAAATAAAGTGATGTGATTTTTTTGCTAATACTTGACTAATCTTAAGGATAAGTATTTCACCCAGTTTAAAATAACTGTCACAGATGTGATTTAGAAAACCACATGACCCTTAAGTATTTCAATTTTAAAAAAATCACATTATTATAGGATTTAATACTTGCTGCCTAAACATTCTTAAATGTTTTCTTACCTGGCTTTTCATAAACTTGCCTCCCATCTCTCCAAACTGTGATTGTGTGGGAGGCATGATGTGTCCCCCATGGCCATTGAAGAGTTGATTTGAACGATGACGCCCCATGGTGGGTGAAAATCTATCCTGAATAACTCCTGGCCCAGTACCAATTCCGCTACCTTAAAATACATACATGGACAACTCTTTACAACTCTACTATGTTATACTGATTTTTAAATTTAACCCAAACCACTTAAAAATCACCTGGCATTTGTCCAAACATATCAGCAAGTCCTCCAAGTGGGTCCCTATCCATTTTCATCCTGGGTGGCATGAATGGGCCCTCCAGAAAGAAGTCACTTCTCATCCCTTGAGCCATAGGAGCTGGAATAAACACTCCTAGATCCTTCAGAAATAAAGTGAATGAACATTAGGGTTTATTTATTTATGGACATTATTTTATGTAAAATTAAAATTCCTGTGTTGGAGGAAAAAAAAAAAAACCCACAGAAAAATCTTCTAGACGATTAAGAGTGCTATTTACATAATTTCTGTTAAGTTTCCTCCCAAAATGGCATACAAAGCACTAAAAACACTAATAAGCTCCACCAGGTTAAAATGAGATCTGAAGTTTTAAGAGGGTCCTTGTATTATAACAATTTTAAAACCCATTTGATAAAAGAAGAATAAATCTTACTTTCACTGCATCTTGACGGATTTGATTGATCGTCTTTGGTCCATTGTCAAGAAAAGCCTTGCGAGGAACCCAGTGGTGTTCTCGCAACTCAACAGTATCCTTTAATTTAGAAAGTTTTAATGTAAGTTTCATTTTAGTAACAGAAAAAGGGAGCTCACCAACATAATTTTAAAAACCCTCTTTACCTGCAGCAGGAAACGAATCCTCGCTGGCAATTCCTTACTTAACATCAAGGAGCACATTCGGGCAAAGTACTGATCCATTAAGGACTAATAAAAGAGAAAAGCATGTAATTCCAAGTGCTATGGCAAATGCATACTATTTAAGGCTTTTAGATTATAATCAAGGTTAATGACTAAATATGCCAATCCCCTATAGTATCATAAAAACAAGCCATCTGATTTGAGTAACATTAAGACAAACTATACATACCTTGGCTCGTTCATGGTCTAATCTAGGTCCCACTGTCCTCATTATCTGACAGAGGCACTCCAAATCCTCTCCCATATCTTTGAGTTGGACTCTCTTCTTCTTTTCCAAAAGCTAACAAAATAAATAAATGCCACATGTTGACAAAAATCTTACTTCGTTTAGATGTTACTACTTTCCCTTATGTTTGTGTTCCTATAGTATCTAAAACAATACTGTGTGGAATACATTCCTCCAAATCAGGCAATTAAACATAGGTAATCAGTTCTACCATTAGTTTACTACAATGCAAACTTACTTCCATATTCAGAACATTTAAATCGGTTTTGCTGGCCCCCTAAAATACTTTAGCCTAACACTGTCAGATGATCAAAGAATTAAAATTGACTCATTTCCCCCAAATAATATGTATCCGCCGATTAATCTAAGCCTAAATTCCCAATCATACTTACTGTTTTGATGCACTTATGAAGGATAGATTCATGAATAAGATCAAGCTTCCCAAGTTCTCCAATGAATTTGATGTTTCCCAACATCTTGATCTTAGCAATGGCTCTCTGTTCCTCCTCCTCGGGGAGGAGGGGATTTTCACGCTTATCATAGACTGGAAAAAAAACAAAACAAAACAAAACATTCAGAGATAAGTTGAAAATATACAGAACTACTTAGTTTACCAAACATAAATCCTCACCATCAACATTTCTGGTTCGGTTTTCAAATTCATCTTGTAATTTGGAAATTAGGAGGCGTCTGAATGTCTATTAGAAACAAAAGACATGTGGCAGGTTTTATTAATGAAATCATTCAGATCAACTTTTTAAATAGGCAAAGTAAACACTACCACTTACTGTGCTTTGCTTCTGTCCTGGTTGACCCTCTGCTGCTGGGCCATCAAAGTTTGGTGCATCTTCTGCCAATCGCAGACATAGCTGAGCATACAGTGAGCTATACTTTGGCTCTTCTAGGGCTTTGTCTACAATCTACAGAAAATGTCATTTTAAAAACCACTAAATACAACAATTTAAAGAATCCTTCCTTTATAACTTAATACTTCTTTGCAGTCTTGATCTTACATCTCAAATTTCTTACTGACAGATTCTCTATGCCTCATTTATAATTTGGGAATAAGCACAACTTATTACTTTGTCAACTAAATTATAATGCATGTAAAGTGTTTAGCATACAGTCTGGAAAAATACAAGAACTTAAACGTTAGCTCTTACAGTGTACCAAAAGTCCAGTTTCATATTAGTTGCCCCCCGCCCCAACCTGGAGTTGAAAATATGATGAAAATCAAAACTGTAATGGGATCTTATTATCAACCATCATGCAATTTATTTCTGAGACCAAAATATGGTTATCTTCCCCTTGAAGGAAAAACAAACAAAACCCAACCTGATAAGCCCATTAACTACAAGCATACATAATATGAACAATTAAAAACTCACCTCTTAAATCTGATGCCATTAAAAGTTAGTTAGTCTTTTATTACCATCAGTTTTCAAAAATACACAGGAGGGCTGTCTGGAAAAAAATCCAGCCATAAATGCCTATTTTTCATATTGTATGGCTGGATATTTGCCAGACAGCCATTGTGTATCTAGCTCACACCTCAGTTTTAAGCAATAATGCAAGTGTAAAAAAGCCCAATTTGCATTAAGTATTTTCCTCTCCTTTTCAGTTAAGCCAAGGTTTAACTTACCAGCAGTATGACCCCTTTAAGGATGAGTTTAGACTCTACACCCACATTGAGGAGCTCAAGGCATAGCTTGTCAAACTTTTCAGGAGTAAGCTTATTTAGTATGCTGGGGAAAAAGAAATCACGCTTTAAGTGTCAGCCAACACACCAAGAATTAGTTTAAAAAGAGCTTTAAATTGTTCATTTTTCTTCCATCATCTCCCTTTGATAAAGACATTTTTTTTCTTACCCACCTAACCAGAGGGACAGAGATGTTAAGTCTCAGTTAGATTATATCTGTACCTAATCGGGGCGGGGGGGGGGGGGTCCCAGGTGTCTGACAAAAAAATCTTTCACACATTTCCAAAACCCAGAGAGCAAAAGCCTCATTATTCAAGGCTAGATGTAGGAGGAAGACTATTCTGTCCTGTCTCACTGAGTTACACACTAGACATGGGAAATGTCAGCACAAGCAGCTGTAAGCAACTTTAAGCCGCCAAATGCTGATATGCTGGCTCTTTAGCACATCAAAATATATCCTTTTGGCATAAACATTGACTTCGGTGTGAATACACATGAGAAATGCAACCAACCCATTCTTCTTGCCTCCTTTCAGTGTAAAGCAGTGGTTCTCAACCTTCCTAATGCCACGACCCTTTAATACAGTTCCTCATGTTGTGGTGACCCCCCTAACATTATTTTCGTTGCTACTTCATAACTGTAATTTTGCTACTGTTATGAATCATAATGTAAATATCTGGTATGTGTTTTCCGATGGTCTTAGGCAACCCCAGTGAAAGGGTCGCGACCCACAGGTTGAGAACCGCTGGTATAAGGACTAAACAGACCTATAAACTTACCCTCTTACTTTCCTGAAGATTGCATCATGTCGTTCTTTTTCATTTGCGGAGTTGTTTGCTGCGGAGTTGTCATCTCGTCTAGTGCTTCGTGCAGGAATCCATTTCTGAGCGTTTTGCCCTGGGGTTTTCCCCAGGAACTCGCTAATAAAAATAAATTTACAATTAAAATTAAGACAATTTAAATACAGCACCCAGTTGTATGTTGAATGTCATACTGATCAGAAATTCTTCTAACAAAAATTTCAGTTTAGGTTTTCTCAACTTCCAACTAAAAAAATCTCACAAGTAAATAAGTATGCATTCTGAATCTCGTGAAGTGCTTTCATTAAAACAGACTGCTGGGCCCATCCCCAGTTTCTGCTTTAGTGGGTCTGGGGTAAGGCCTGAAAATTTACATTTCTAATACACTCCCATCCCAAGTGATGCCAATGCTGCTGATCCAGGAGCCACACCCAGGGAACCAACATTTTCTAATGTCTTAGGACCATGCTGCATAGGTACTGCTTCGACACTACCAATTATAGAGTAATAACTAATTTCAGAGATAATATCAGTGAAAAAAGTAGAATAAAATAGTTTGAGACCCTCGACTCATATTAGATGACTTGGCTAAAGAATAATCCAGAGATGATATCCTAAATTTTGGTTATGTAGTAGAAACAATGTTCTGTAGGGTTAGGATTCCTGATGTCTACTGCCATAACTATACTGTTATGCATGACAAAGACTATTAACATAAATCTGTTACTTGTAAAACTCATTGTTTTTGCATGTTTACTATACCTGTTGCCAGCAGTCTTGGGATAGTGCTGAGGTGCACCCCTACTTCCTCCTCCGCCCGAAGAAGCACTAATTAAAAGAAAAACATTTAAAAACACCATACCCCAATTATATTTCACTCAAATGGAAAAAGGGTCTCTTTATTCTGTATTTCACAGTATATTTAATCAGTAGTTGGGAGTGTGGTGATTCTTTTGGTTTTGTGATTGGTCTCTTAACAATTGCCCCAAATAAATCAACACATACCTGAAACGAGAAGCACCCCCTTCTGCAATCGCACTCTCCACTTTGGCGGCTTGACAACGAAGAATCTTCAAAAGAATAATATTAATGGATGGGGTGGGGAGGGAAGGGGATGGAGAAATGAAAAACCTAGAAGAGAAAGAGTACTAAAATTAGACACTGCTCACATACAAATCTATAACCCTTCAATCATAATTTTTTCAAGTCATAACAAATTTCACTGCAAAAGGATCCTGTACACATTTATCATTCTATACCTTAATAGCAATTATAATTTATTTCAGATCGCGGCACTGCAGTTGATTGACCTTTCACTGCATTGCAGATCTCATTAAGACTAAAATAGAATGTACTCAAAACACACAATGAACAGTAAAATTTTATTTTGTTTAGTCACCTAGAAATTTCCTTGTGTTTAAGGATGCAAAAAGCCCTCACAGAAATATATGAACATTTCAACTGCTAAGAACGAATCTTTGAAAAAGCCACATTCTATCTCCTTTAAAACCGAGCGGGGAGATTAATAATAGAAAAATCTAACTCTCAACACGGGCACCTCATGTGAAAAATGTCCTAACAGTTTAATGCCTCAATGACAAGCCAAACAATACTACCTAAGGGATACCCTGACTGTTTAGCAGTGTTCCTGTCTAATGAACTCCTTCACACAGGCGGCATCCGGGAAGATGCTCGAGGGGGACAGGGTGTACACTAAACAGGCGGAAGACAAGGGCCACAACATGGCAGCAGGAACCTCCACCCCATTTTTTTCCCTTCCTGGGAACAAAGAACAGTTAACTGCTCCCAGCCAGGCCTGAGTTAGGGAAGTGCTTCCGACAGCCTCTCCACCAAGCCGCTGGGGGCAAGGCTCCTCGGGGAGAAGCGGAGGAGGCCGCCCCCGCCGGCCCAGCGCCCGGCTCTTTGTTCTCCAGTCAGGAAGGCGGCCTCCTTCCCACCCGCCGCCTCCAAGGGAGCCCCCTCCCTCCCCATAAATCCCCAAGGAACTGACAGCCGCCACTCCACTCCCTTCTCAGCTGACAAAAGGCCGTAATTCCTTGTTTTCTCTTCCCTCTCCTGTCTGAGGAGCGGCCCGTCGGGGATGTTCTTTTCACCCCCAAGAATGACCCTGCCGCTCCCGGCCGGCACAGAGGCTTCACATACTTCCTTCCCGCAGGGAGGCCGGTCTCCGGGACTCCTGCACCTCGCCTGGTCCCGCGCCAACGGCCAGGTGCTCCCGCCGGCCCGCGTGCGGCCCCGCCACGTTCTCTTGCCTTACAAGCACACCCGCGCCTTAGGTCGCCCCATGCCTGCCCTGCAGGAGTCAGCCACCGACAGCTACGGTAACGGCTGTGTCCGCCTAAGCTGCCGGTTTCCTTCTACTAGGGAAAGGAAAACAAAGGCGAAGAACTTTCAGGTGCCCGAAGCGCCCACGAAACGCTGAAAAGCGTCGCCCCGCCCGGCTCCGCCTGCGGCCGCCATTTTGTAACGCTCGAGAACAGGCGGCCAAGGGACGGCGGCCATTTTAGAGCGCTCTACTCGGCGGCGGCGGCGGCGGCGGCGGCGGCACCACTCACCTTCACCGAGAACTCAGCAGCTGCAACCGCAGCCGCCTCCTCAGGATCCGGTCGTCGGGGACAGGGAAAAGTGGGGGGAGGGGAACGGAAAACAAAAAAGGGGGAGGGAAGGGGGAGGAAAAAGTCGGGAACGGCTTGAAACTCTCAGCTCAGAGGAGTCGCTGCTGCAGCCACCACCCGGTACCCGCCGCCACCTCCATAGAGCTCCGACTCGCTGCTGGCGCTGAGGCGTGTCTGAAGCCGAACTTATCACTCTGGGGCAGCCGAACCCACCAGAGCCGCCCCGAATGGCTC
>PVJL010009405.1:0-57501 GCA_004026885.1 Lyroderma lyra
GCCATTTACAACAAAATGGATGGACCTGGAGATCATCACGCTAAGTGAAATAAGCCAGACAGAAAAAACAAGAACCGAATGACTTCACTCATCTGTGGAATGTAAAACTGAAAGCAACGAAGAAACAAAAACTCATGGGCACAGTCAGTAGTTTAGTGGTCACCAGAGGGCAAGGGGGGAGGGGTGGGAGAAGAGGAAAGGGGGAGTCAGGTGCGTGGTGATGCAAAGAGAACTGAGTCTGGGTGGTGAGTACATAACACAACACACAGACGATGCGCTGAAGTTGTACACCTGGAACCTGTGTGACTTTTGCTAACCATGTCACCCCGTAAGTCTAACAATAAAAAAAAAAAATGCTCCTCCATGACCAGATCACAGCTCCCGAATCCGGAATCCGTGAGGATCACAGTTAATAATCTGTTTCCTACACGTGCCGTGACACGGGCCTAGTCATGTGAAAGAAACCTGTCTTGGGGTTGTCAGTCCTGATGTGGGGCAGACGAGCCACCTAAATTGCCATAAAATGTAAAACAACACGCATGTGATCCTTCGGCTTCGCTGCCCTGATGTTTTCTGGCGTTCGTGGGCATTCTAAGGGAGCCACTTTCTCTGGCGGCCTCGCCGGTAGGCATGGGGACGTGCTCCCAGCTTGTGCTCTGAGGAGGGCCTGCTGTTGGCACACGGAGAGGGGTCAGCAGACAGTTCCAGGTCCTTCGGCACCTGCCCTAGCTGGACAGGGCACCTGGCTCCACGCTCCACGCTTACACTCCCGACGCCTGGTGAATGAGTGAGGCGAAAGGGCACGCCTGCCCCCTGCGAGACAGCGGTCACAGGCGATGGCCCTGCAGAGTCCCCTGAGGCTTGGCGGTCAGCGTTACGGCCTGACACCTTCCCTTACCTGGCGCCGCCTTTTTCACCTTCTTTTCCTATTTTCTCTCAGCTCGGGAAATAGAGGCTTCCCTGTCTTCTGTTCTCTGTTGTGGTTGCTCTCAGGCTGTTGGCAACAGAGCAGTCATTACTGGGAAGTCGTAGGGTTTTTGTCTTTCATTTACAGTTAGTACGGTGCTTTTCCAAAGGAAATTTCGGCGGAAGGGTCTGCTTTTTGACACTGCTGACACTCACTGCACGGCTTCAAGGCTCATGTCTGTCTGCACGTGTTTGTTCCTAACAAACGTATTGCTCTGCAGGCTCTGCCTTAGCCTCCGCTTCTAGAGAACCCGACCTTGAACCACCTCCGTCCCAGGAACAGGGGGCAGACGGCCCCCACCCTCCTCAGACCCCAGGGCCTCTCTCACCCCAGGGAGACACACGTGCTTCCTGTATGTCTTACTTTACATACAGGGGAAAGGTTTTAACATTTTTAAATTTATTTGCACTTACGGTTGAGTTTCACGTGTGTGATAGTGATTAGATACAAACCTTACTGGGAGATCTGCCTGAGAAGTCAGGTGCTCATCGGATTCATCTGAGGTAGAATCCAGTGCAGTTCTGGGACTGATTTTCCATATTCCAGAACCCTCTATGTAGGTGGCTCCTGTTTTTCTAATCCCAACGTGGCCTTCTACTCCCTGCCATGGTTTGTGCTGCTCCCCAAGAAGAAACAGTCTGTTAGGGTTTCATGGGCATCGTTGGACACTGTGTTTCCAAGTGATGAGACCATTTCTGTTGATTCACCAATTTGGTTACTTTGCTCTTTTGCATAATTAATGGTCGTAGCCTCCCAGACCTCTTAATAGTTCTGAAAACTAGATGACCAAACATCCAAAATTTTCTCACCTCCCTGGAAAGTCAATTCTATCATAAAAATTGCCCTTATTGTTCTATCCGTGATGTTGTCTTGAGAATCTGTGCTTCCACCAGTAGATGCTGTTATGAAAATGGAGTTTCCGATTAAGCTTTCCTGTGAAGAACCTGGTGATTACACTAAAGCACATAAACAGATGATAGAAGAGAAGTAGAATATGTATCTCTCTCTTTCTTGAAAGAAGTGCTGGTTTTTAATCTCACTGCTGAGCCAGTGATGCTCTGTCTGAAAGCTCACGGAGTTCATTTCCGTGTCTAAAATAAATTAACCACTGAACTCCCTCGCACAGATCCTGGATGTTATTGTACATAACGGAATGAAATGGTTTTCCGTTGGGAGGTACTCCGTAGTCCAGGTTGTTTTTATCATCCTACTGCATTACATCAGTATTAGCAGCTACATTTTTATTATTCATTCTTTCTCATTTTGGCATTATCTGGCGATCCTTTCTATTTAACAAGTTAGAATGCTCTCAGAAATATGTTCAAATAATTTACCCTAGCAAATATATTGGTATGGACGTGGCCCTTAGGTGGGAAAATAAAGCCACTGAAGGCGTAAAAGACTTTTTAACCCAAACACAAAAAAGAAACAAAAGTTAATGAGGATTCAGAGCTAAGTTCATTAGGATAGGCAGTTGTCCACCCGGACAAGGCTTGGGTTTGTGACATTGGGTTGACAAGATACATCCAGAGAGGAACTCTTTGTGATGCAAAACAGATCTCATCTGGCCCAGATAGGAACTTAACCCAGTTTTTAAACTATAAGCTTGGTGGCATGATAATGGCACTTACACATTTTCTATTATCTAAATCTCAGTGGCTGAGATCATTGGCTCATTAAACAAATAGGTGCAAAGCTGTTCACTGCGGGTCTTAACGACATTGCTGTTGTTTCTCTGTACACTGTGGAGGGAAAAGGCTGAGAGGCCTGAGGCGTGGGACCAAAGATGAGTTCATTGTGGGTGTAGTTGTCTCTGATAGTTCCAGCGGAAGAACTAAGGCCGGAGTGCTGTGTTTCAGCCGTTATCGAGCTGTTTCTTTTGGATTTGGAATCTCTCCCCACTCACATACTGCAACCCGTGCTTTCTGTCTGGGAAGCCTTGCCAAATTTTGCAGCATCACTGGGTAAGGTAAAAGGATGAAGGAGAGGCGGGTGGTGAAATGAGTCAAGCATCTTGCAGAAGTGTCCTCAGCGCGTAAAGCCTGTGGGATCTTGTGTTGTTTACTTGCTGCTCCTGCACTCTCTGCTGAGCCTGGACTAATTTTACAGCCAGAGTGCTATTAACAGTCCACGTGGCATGCTCACCAGATGTTATTGAAGAGTGTGGGGGAGACGGCGTCACAGTCACACCAAACACAGAATTTCGGGATTGCCTTGTCCCTTGAGCATCAGTGACTCAGCTAAACAAGGTGACTGATTAATCTGTGCACCTCATGCCGTTATTAAATAAGCCAAGCCAAGCACACCAGCCTGATATGACATGACAGTGTTACTGGTATGAGACACAGTGCCTGTCATTTAGCAGTCACATTGTTTAGCTCAAACAGGTGGCACCGCCTGGCAGATGGCACTGAGGATTTCTTTATAAGGTTCACAGAGAATTGCTGGCCCGTTTTTCTCTTTTTCTAAATTCTGTGTGCATGTGTATCCACGCATACCCAATTGTGCTCTTTTACATTTTGAAGTTATTAACTGCATATAGATTCAGAATTGTACTAACTCCTTGATAATTTTTTTCCATTAATATTAATTTAATAGTCATTCAACAAACATTTATGAGCACCTGTGTGTCTGGTACTATTCTAGACTCTTAGGATATGTTGATCAATACAGCAGAAAAAATAATCCCACCATTGTGTAGCTTAAACACTAATGATAACCCACTTTGTAAATATATTTTATTTAAAATGAGAGTTATCTCATGTTAATATTATTACATAACCTTGTTTATGTCTCCTTTTTATATGTTTAATTTTGATCTTGTCAACGGAAACTCACGTTTAAGCATATCTCTTGTAAGCATATTAGAGCTTTAAAAATATAATTGGAAAATATCTGGCTTTCAATAGTGAAGTTTCATCCACCTGTATTTTTTGAGGCTAATAATGTATTTGTAAATATTCCTTTATGTCATGCGTTTTCTTAGCTCCTTTTAATTTTTTCCCCATTCATTTTTAGTAGTCCAGGTTTCTTTAATATGCTTTTATTCCCTGTATTAGTGTGGTGTTACGCGTTCTGTCTCGGTTGGTCTAGCTCAGAGGTGACCTGTTTGTGGGTCCAGTGGAGGGGACCAACGTTTTTCATTGGAGGTCTTCCTGCTTTTGCTTCGTTCACCTCTCCACCACACGTTAGATAAATGTACAGTAAGTACTGAAGGAATGTCAGTGTGAAGACGTATTCTCAATCCCAGTGCAAGTTCGAAGTCTTTGTTTTGTTTGGTTCCTGATGTAACAACTGAAAATGGGCATGGTCTTTTTGGTGGGAAAATGGACAAAACCACAACCACCGCACAACTGAGGTGAAATCTCGGAGTCAGAAGACATCATCACACCAGAAGATTGTTTTGAGGCATTTAATGCTCGTGGCGTCTGGTAGCTGAACACGAGACAACCAAAGCAGGATCTCCTCCTGGTTTGCTGACACGGGACCCCTCTTTCCCCTCTTTTTCTCCCTTTTCTTTATTTTTCTCCCTTTCTACTCAGCCAGTTTTCATTTCCTCAGGATCTCATTTCTGGAAAAAAATGGGTGGTGGTTAAGTCCTGTGCAGTGGGTGGGATTCGGACAGAGGGAGAGATTAAGTAGGAAAACTCCATGCCACCTCGTCTTCTGCAGCCCAAACGCCCTGAAAAGGCATTAACTACGTTTCCAGTGAGGAAACTAAGGTGGGAAAGCTCTGTTAAAAGTCCTCTGGCCTCTGTGTGCATAAAAATTTAGTGAGAGCCTCTGTTCTTAGTTCAGTCCCTTGTCACATACACTTGCCTTGTTTTTGTAAATTATATGACTTATTAGAACATGGCCAGTTTGTAAAATAAGATAAAAACAAACATATAACATTAAAAACAAAACAAAACATTTTTATGCTTTTAGATTCCAGCAACTAACTACAGTTTCAACATCATATTTTATTTGTTCAGCTGTTCACCCCTAATAGTTTCCAAATAAAAATAATTAAGTTACTGCTTCTTAAAATTTTGTATTGAAAATAATCCTGGATTTTCACACATAAAAGCGGGGGGGGGGGTTTCCCCCTTTTTAGGATTTGAATTAAATTTTCTTTATATCACCCTGCAAATTTCAAGAGCTGCCCTTAATGTTTAGCAAAATCAGAGTTGCTTATTCAGAAATGTTAATGTAAAAAAAGTGAATAACATTTGAAAACTCAATGTATATCGTAATGGTAATTTGCTGATAATATTTATGTAAATATTTCTGACCTTTTATTTTTGTGTTTTAATCGAGTCGAGGAAAACTAGAGATACCCAAATAAGGTAACACTTCCAAAATGCAAGTTCTCTTTGTACAGAGATTTGGGGGAGTACCTGCCAATGCCCTTCCAAGTACATTTCAGTGAGAAGATGAGACTCGACGGTGCAAGTTGTTAGAATGAGAAAAAGAGGAAACCGGTGTTTCCTCAGGGAAAAGTAGATACAGCATGACGGAGCGCTACAGGCTTGAAACTTGGGGGCGGCGGGGAGAGGAGAGTGGGGGAAAGCTAACCAGTGTCTGAGAACTTCTAGGATTGTGTGGGATGCGAGAGGTCAAAGCTGCTATCAGAGAGGCTGTAGGTTTGTGCTTCGAAGAGGCATTTCTGCAATAGGGACTAATAATAGATCTTTGGGGATTTTGTGGAGAGGGCTTAAGAGACCTTTGCTCAGAAACGATCTTTTTTTCTTTTCAGTCACTGTTAGGGTCGCCCAAAAAACGATTTCCAGATATAATGGAAGATGCTTAGTTACATTCATTTCAGATAAACAGTGTATATTATATGTGTGCCCCAAATATTATATGGGGCATGCTTATCTAAAAATACTTTTATTGTTCATTTGAAATTTCAATGGGCATTCTGTATTTTTTAGTTTATGTGCAAGCAGACATTCTGTATTTTTATTTGCTAACTATGGCAACCTTAGTCTCTGCATCTCTGAGAACATGGCATATGGGAATTAAGAATAATGATATGAGAAATTAGGAAAATAGACCAGGCATAGGAAAAGGCACTTGTCAATATACATGTAATACGCAATAGAGTATGTAGATAGGTAAATAAATAGGTATAGGTACAGACACAAGATTTGAAATTTTGGAGAAGGGAAATTCTGAGAAATTAATCATGATTAGAAGAAGATGGCAGGGAAATCAATAGTGAAGGATTCAATATCATTGATCTAAAATGTATGGTATGTGATTGATGGTGTTGTTAAGTAATGCATTGCTGTTACCAGACTAAAATGGGTCCAATTACTCAGTCGTCGTTGTCAGCCAAAAGACAGCTCCAAGATGATGTTACGACAAGGGCCTTTATTGCAAACCAGCAGGCAAGACCACACCTGAGGTCACGTCCCAAAGCTGCATGTCCCTGAAGGGAGGGTTGGATTTGCCTTTATGCAGGGAAATCATGACTAACATCCAGGTGAGCTGCTCCAGTGCATGAATTGGTGGGGGCATTCCTACACGTGTGCAGTTAGAAAACATGTCTGTACATGTGATGCATGTTCACACATGGCGGGGAGTCTCCATCTCTGGGAGGAGATTTTAGTGTTATGATGAGGGTATAATGAAAAAAGCTCCTGAGGAAGTCACTAGAGGGTCCTCCTGGCCACATTGGCTGACCTCAGGCTGTTTCGGCCCTGTCAGCCCCGGGCCTTGCAAATCATTGTGGGTTTGTTACTGAACAACATCTGGAAGTTGTCAATGTCAGTGATGGCAGAGGTGTGGACGAAGGTTTAACTAAGTCTCAGCCCTTCTGTGAAACTCGTAGCAAATTACAGGGTATGCTACACAAGCCTTATAAAATCTTGGGTGATATTACAGGTTAATCTAAGCAAATTATGAATTCTTAATAAAAGTCTATGCTAGGCTATGTGTGTGTATATATATATGATATATTGTATATATTATAATATATTTACTATATATACAGTATGCAACATGTATACTGTGTATATATATGCTATGCAACATGTACATGGTGTGTAATATGTACGTGTGTATTATATATAACATGTTTGCAAGGGTTTTCTAGAAAAAATTCAACCATGTTCAATATAGTAAGAATAGTTTGCTGCTGGATACTTTCCGGACAGTACTCGTGTGTGTGTGTGTGTGTGTGTGTGTGTGTGTAATGTTTTACTGATTTTTATTTTAGTGATTAAAAGCAGTATTAAGCCCTTTCACAGGTCTTTTAATTCTGTTTCGTCCTGAAATCGTGCTCCCTCCAGGTTTTATTCTTTTCACAGAGTAGTTGTGGGGAATGTACGCTTTAAGCTGATAGGAAATGGGCGGATTAGCATATTAATGACGACATCACACTCTCTTCTTGCGATTGGGGCAAACTCATCCCAATTTTAGGTAGTTTTGATTTGAGCAAAACCGTATCATACGTTGTGTGTAAAATCTGGCAGGAGTAGTTTCTGCCTGATGCATCATTTGCTCAGAATGGGATAGCACATGGGGCATGGTGACGTATCGCTGTAATCTAAAGTATTACGCTTTGTCCTCGTCATCAGGCCTCACCTTCATCCCCATCGCCATGCTTATAAACATGTCCAGAACTGTCTGATCGAGAGCCATTGCTCACACTGTGTTCACATCTGGCTGCCACCTTCCCCTGATCCTCCCTCCATGAATTCATCCCGTCTTTCCGTGGTCTTCTCACATGGTTTGTGGGCACGTTTTCACTCCCCACATCTTCACAGTCATTTCCTACCGATTCCTCCAGCCGTAATTGTAGCGTGTTAGTGTTGGACAACACTGTGTCAAATTTAATTCCTTGTTTTAAAGAAGAAATTGGAGCCCAGATGGGTCCATGCATGTAGTCAAGATTGAACAACCAGTTTCTTAGAGGGAGGAGGGACAGAAGTAGGATGTGTTTTTAATGTTCTTCAAGTTTAGAGCTTTTACCGTTCCTCCATGCTCTTTCACTCATCTCTAGACTCCCCATTTGGCTTTCGAGTCATATACTTGTAAACCAGAAAAGGAACTGGTGTTTAACCTGACACTGTTCATTACATTTTGTATTTGCGTTACTTGTCTAGCCAATCAAGTATTTTTACACTGGACATCACGTTTCAGACTGTTCTGTATCTCCCAGAGCAGTAAACTGAGTAGCTAGAACCGGGAGAGCAAGTAAATGTATCTGCACTTGATCCGAGTGGTTGCCGGAAGGGACAGCGTGGGGAGGATTCTGACACCTCAGGAAAACCTGTCATTTCACATTAAAGGTGTCTGCCTGAACTGTACACGACAGCATGGCACCTGGTCGGTCCCAAAAAGCATGAGTCAAGGGCTAAAATGCACACTCCGCCCAGCCACTCACGAGCCATTAATGAAGAACCATGTCTTAGGCGGTTGACATGCTTCGCATTTAAAATGCAAGACTCTTTAATTATGTGTCAGCTGAGCCCGAAATTAGTAGTACTAGGTATCCCCGGAAGAAGATGGATTTGATCTTAATTTCTCTAATGCTGAAAGCCATTCTAGAGAAATAAATGTTCATTAAATCAAAGGGTCTTCCATTAATTACAACTTGTATTCCCATTCTTTCTCATAACTCCACCGATGGGGTTGAAAGACAATGAATGGGTCGTTCAGTGTCAAGTTCTCCTTATCTGCCGGCCGTGGGCCTGAGGGACTCCACCTGGACTCCCTGGAGGAAGGCAGGAACACGAGGGACTTTCACAGATGACTCCTTGACTCGGAATTGCTCCGAATGGTCACCAGGCTGACCCCCGCAAGCACGGTGGGGGGGCTGTTCCTGCTAATAACTGAACCGACTCGGAAGCCTTAGTCACTGAGGGACTTCAAGTTGTATTTTAAAACCAGCATTGATTTGTGTGAGAAAACAGTGATGATTTTTCTTCTCATGGCGATGTCCCTGAGCCCCTTGGCAGTGAGAATTAAATCCTTTAATTCGTAATGAGGCCTTTGTCCACCTGCTCACTGCTCTGCTGGCCCAGCACCTTCTGTCCTCACAGCATAATCGTGCGCTGCTGACGGTCCTTGGTCGAGCAGGAGGAGCTAAGTGCAGGTCTGGAGGAGAATGTATGAGCTTGTTTTACAGAAGGAGGGAATGTCTCCAAGGTGGCTGTGGCCAGCTGCTGGCACCCAGGAGTGTGACGTGGATTGTTTTACAGAAGGAGGGAATGTCCCCAAGGTGGTTGTGGCCAGCTGCTGGCACCCAGGAGTGTGACGTGGAAAGTGTCATCTATGACTGAAGAGACACAGACGTCTCTCTCACTTTCTAGAAAGGCCCCTCCCCTTTCTCCCCTTTAAAACTCCTCTGATTGTTCTGGAACCTCGGAGATGGTCTTCGGACATCCATCTGCTATCTTCCCAGGCTGCCAGTGAGCAGCTGGACTTGGTTTTGTTTTTGGTTTTTTGGTTTTTTTTTTTGGTTGGTTGGTTGGTTGGTTGTTTCTGGTAATGACAAGAACAAATAATGTCATATGAGAGCATAGATAGACAGTAGATATCGATAGGCAGACAGAGAGCCACATACTTCTGTCTCAAATAACAGATGGAGTGTTGACATCATTTTTCTTAGTGTTTAATAGATCGTGGGGCCAAATTTTAGTGTCTCCTGTAGAGTTATTTTTAATGCAGTTCCAACTCAATGTTGTCACACTACCTCTGTAGCTGCCGCTCCTGCAAAGCTCTCCTGCAGCGTTTCCCCATTCCCAGTCCAAAGTGTCAGCAGTGCTCAATTAGAGGGCATGCCCCAATGAAAAGACACAGTTTAAGATCTGAATGGATCTATTGACTCTGCCATTCAGATTCCAGCTGAGAAAGAATTATGAATTGGCCTCTGTAATAACTAAACTGGAATGTGTGGGTTGTTCTGTTGGCGCTGAGGATTTTGTTGTTACTGTTTTCTCCTTAAAATAAACCGTAGACCTTCTTCAGTCCATCACAGAGAAGAGCTTAACTCTGAATGATAGCATCTGACAAACCCCCAAGTACTAAATCACAAATTTCTTTATACTGCAAGTCATCATATGGCAATTTTTAAGTCAATTTGGCCTTCAACGGACAGCTGAAGTGATTTTCTCAGAAGTCCCACAAAAGCTGTTTCTGCTGTGCTAAAATCCTTGTTTCCATGGAGGAGAGGGTTATGTTTTCTCACAGGTCTGAGGTGCTTCCTCCAGTGGATCTGGACAAGGATCCTTCCTTGCCCTTTCAATCGCTTCGGTGGTTTCTGAAAATCCTTAGCATTCCTTGGTTTGTGGCTGCATAGTTTTAATCTCGGTCTCCATTTCCACATGGCTATTTTCTTTCTATATGTATTTGTACCCAAACTTCCCTCTTATTGGGACATCACGCATTAGACTGGGCCCAGCCTCATCCAGTATGCCCTCATCTAACATAATTGCATCTGCACAGACCCCATTTCCAGATAAGATCTCGTTCACAGGTTCTGTGTGAACGTGAATTATTCAGGGGTGGTGTTCCACCAAGTACAGTTGCCTGTGCTCCTGCCTGTGTGAAATTTGAGGATTCTAGTCTCTTTCTACAAGCTCAGTGTTTATAATTTAGGGGATTTTTTTCTCTCTTTCGTTAGTTGCAGTACAGTTTCCCAAAGGATAAATGGTTAAATGCATAACTTACCTGGCTGCCACAGGCCTACAATTTTCTTTCTTCAGATTTTGAGACACTATTCAATATTGTTGACTGGCTCTTGGATTATTACATCTATAGGGCCTCATGCATGGATCCATTTATAGGTTTGGCATTCTAAACAGGAAGTCATCTCTGCACATAGTGAAGCTGGCCTCCTGGGGAATTCAACTAAGAGAGAATGCTTCATACTCTCACTGAACAGTATGAAAGAAACTTAAGTTTCTTAGTTTGTCTATTGAATTTCAAGCTGGTTTTTCTAATGCTTTCTTAGTTATCAAGAATTGCAGTATTTGTCTCTTTGAGCATCCCAAGTACATTTCAGTTTAGATTATACTAAGACATATCAAAGGAACCTACAATGGAGTAATATTCCCATCACCAGAGTTAATTCAGAGGATTTGTATGCCCTCAAATTTTAGGTTCTACTAGGCATAACTCCCAAAAGAGGGCAAGATCATTTATTGAGAAGGAATGTAAATGTAAGTGTTTAAACATTTCACACCTATCCAGCCAATGGGAATTGAGAAGCTGGAAATCCAGTATGCAAAGGTGAAAAGAAATCACAGGATGATGTGGTGGCACTGAGTGACTGCCTTCTGCACTCACATTTTCTGTTACTGTTTGTTGTGATCTTTCTCTAAAGCACAAATAAAGGGAATTTAATGCAAAAGGGTAAAAAATGTTTTCCCTCTATGTTTCTGGTTGCTAGATACAAAAATATATTACATATTACGTTCTTATTGTAGGAGTTATATTAGCCTATCAGGCTAATTAGGTTCCTGATCATTGGTGGGATGGCATAATTTGTTACTTCCAGAAATATTTATTGAATGCATCTTGGGTACCACTAGGCACTCTTTTAGATGATGGGAAAACATTCCTGAATGGGAGAAATCAAATGCCTGTCCTCAGGGAGTGGGTGAGATAGATAAGTAACAAGTTAATAATAAATATTAAAATGTGACGGGTTGTAAGGAAAAACGACAAGCCTTTAGAGAAGGGGAGGGGACACGGAAGGGCTGTCAGGAAAGCGCGTTTTCTTTTTGGGTCCTTTTAACTGTTGGAAGGCCAGCGTTAATTCACTTCATGTCTCTCAAGTCGTCTTTCCCATTTTTTTAATCGGGTGGCGGTCCTGGGCCACCTCTGAGATCTCTGTGACTCTGAACCTGTCTGAGCCCTTGCTGCTGGCTGTGGAGGTGCGATGACTCAGGCTCAGGCATCACACTTTGGGAACTTATCGGTGATTCCCGTGACCCCACTGCCAAAGGTGATAAAAAGTGACACACACACAAGATCCCGGCGTCCAGTTGGCCTTGCTCTTCTCGTTTCCAGAGCACTATGTTCTGACAAATTTAAAAATTCTTCAATTTATAAATTCATCCCCTGAAGCAAAGTGAATCAGAGCACTTGTGGCATTTGAATCTCTGTACCTTGGGGATGATTTATTGTGTTTGCATTTTCCTTGGGTTCCTATTGGGGGAAGGAGGCTGCTGAGTAGAGTAAACATTTCCGCAGTGTGAAAATGTGCTCCAGGCGCCCTGAGCATGTGCCAGCAAGTTCTAATGTTGCTTGAAAATTATTATTGCTCAATTAAGGATCCCTGAATTTCTGAATATTCAGTGTAACCATGTGAACAATTTATACCACCTCAGCTCCAGATGACTGCTTTCCAAATGCTCTTTAATTTCAATACATTTACAAAATAATTAAAATGCAATTTGCCAGATTTTAAGAGTGTTTGCAGTAGATGTTCATAAATGTTTCAGGTAGCACTACTTTGTGGGGTTTTTTCCTAATAGTGTCTCCCTCCCCTCCAATCCCTTTAATTCAGCACTTAGCAGGTACAGCAGTTCTCATAAATAAACATGTGAATTGATAGAAAGGAGTGATTAAATGGTGTTCAGAGGTTAGCGCTCTAGCATTTATTTCCTGGAATGTCTGTTAAATGTTTTCAGTTAAAAAGCAAGGAGAGGAACCTCACAAGTCTGAAATGAGGGTCTTTGGATTGGTTGGGGGCGGGGATAGAAGCAGAATAGAAGGTTAAGTCACACCACTTAGACTTCGTTATCAGTAACAGAGACCTTTCCGTCTGATTAAGTGATGATGAACGAATGAGGAATCACAGTGTTCTTACTTCATCAGCTTAGTCACCTTGAACAATTGGGGTGGTGGTTCTGCCTACCGGGCATGAAGGGCCCAAGTGGTATTCGTCAAGTTGTTCCAACACCTTGATAATTAAATTATACATATCGCCGTAGATTCACGCTGACAACGTATGCCCCCACCTTACTTACCTGACTTTGAAATTACTCTGAATTGGCATTTTTATTAAATCAGGAGAAAAGGAGGAAAAACATAGCCTTGGAACGAGTCTTACTGCTTTTAACGTTTGCAAATACACGAGGGCTGTCTAGAAAGTATCATCCACGCAGTATGAAAGATAGAGGCATTTGTGGCCGGATGTTTTGTCCAGACAGGAAACAAGGCTCTCACACAGAAAAAGAGATTCGGGCTCTTATCTAGACCGCACTGAAGAGACAGTTAAACCTGAGATCTTACTACCTAGGATAGAACGTTTTGTTTTTGTTTTTTTAATAGCCGTAACAACAATAGCAACGGTATCATTAACAACAAATTAATGATGAGGGAGTGGTTTTTACATGTTGTTTGCCTCTGGTTCTCATTCATTCTCCAAGGTAGATAGATACTAGATGAATTTGGGGAGCGGCTTGCAGAATTTAAGCAGCTTTCCCGGGACCCCTGGTTCCTAAGAACTGGTGTTAGGAGGAGTGCGCCCCTTGGGCCTGGGCCTTCAGAACCAACTCTGACTCCTCCCTACATGAGACACAGGGATGCTGTGTCCCTTTTCGTTTCCAGAAACAATCGGTGGAAACCTCAATCTAGATTTGTTTCTGTTCTCTTTTCTGTGAAGATATAAAATATCCCAGAATTACTTTGAAGTGGTCCTACCTGTAAAGGAAGTTCCCTCTACTTGGAAGGGGAAGGAGCGAACATATAAATCTCCCCTACACCCCCTTTTTCCAAGGGCTCAGTGTCCTTTCATTAAAATCACGTATTTTATCAACCTGTGGTTTTTCTCTGAAATGCTTCATTCGTTATACCGTCCAAAAATATTTGTTATATGTAAAGAACACACAACAAGAGGACACGTAGACTATTTTCATGTAAATTTTATAGGAAAATTGAGTTGTTTACAAAACAACGTTAGCAAAAGTACCATCTAGCATTTTTTTGTTTCAGTTTCCAAATATTATAAGAAAAAATTTTTAACAAAATACACATTGTAGAACTTGTAACAAAAAATTCAGAAATGGAAATAGTTACTCAAGTGTTTCTTTATATTGAATAAAAAATAAAAATTGCCTGTAGTGAAAATGCATTTTCTGTAACTGTGTCTTTGGCATGCACTTACAGATAAGGAGAGATCACAGACATGCCCAGAAATTAGGACTATATGGGTTCACTCTAAGAAAATGAAATCATGTGCTATGCCATTCTCATAGGAAACACTGTGGATTTAAATCATTGTACTAAGTACATTTTATTTTTTAAAATACTTATTTTGGGACATTCTAATGAATTAAACTGGACTTCACCCATAGTAGTGATGGAGTACGTATGAACCAATTGATTGGCAGACAAGATAGGAATACCTACATCTGCCCACTTTTATTCGCCTTTTTGTAACAAATAGTTTATATATGGCAATTAAAGCTAGAATATTTCCTAAGAGTTTCTGTGTTTTAGAAATTATTTCAGTGAATTCTGTCAATAACATGTTTCAATTTCCAGAAATACATTTAATGTTTCGTACATTCGAGCCTTAAAAAAAGAGTTGAGCGCTGTTAAAGTACAGGGCTGTCATCTGCCTGAGGACAAGAGTCCCCTTCCATCCATCACAATGCAGGCTGAGCAAATGTCACCTCATCACTCTCAGTGATACTTAGGAAATACAGCAACTGGGAAACTGGAGAGCTTTGTGTTTTATTTCTCTGCAGAAATATTTAGATTGTGTTAAAAGATTATGGTCACTAAAATCTAGACTACTCATGTATTAGTCTGCTAGGGGTCTCAACAAAATGCCATAGGCTGAGTGACTTAAAAAAATAGATATTTATATTCTTTCAATTCTGGAGGCTGGCAGTCCAAGATCACCGCGTTGTCAGGGTTGGTTTCTAGTGAAGCTTGTCTTCCTGGCTTGGAGATGGCCACCTTCTCACTGTGTGTGTCTTTTTTTTGGTATAGGGTCACCAGTCACCCTTGTGACCTCATTTAACTGTTATTACCTCCTCCTAGGTCCTGTCCACAAATACAGTCACAGTAGAGGTTAAGCTTTCAACATGTGATTTTGGGGGAAAACATTTAAGTCCATAAAAATACATGTGACACCATGTTTCCTCTTGAACACCTTCCCTGGAGACAATGGTTGTAAACCAGTGACCTGAAGAATGTCCAGCCAGGAAAACATCTCAGGTTGTGGTTCTCAATAGTCAGACCTTCAATCAAAACCAGCAAGCCTGTAGGAGATACGGTAGCAGGAAGTAGTTCTAAGCCATAATCATCGTAGTAGAAGGGCAGGATTGCGTTATCTGAAAGGTGTCGTGTGGGAGAGGGAATGTAATACCTCAATTCCAGAGGTCGTAGCCTAATGGAAGGGTAACCAGGGGGAATCAAGCCGGACGCAGTTTTTAGGCTTGGCGTGAAAAGTGGAATGTTACTCAGAGGAGCAATCAAGAGCTTCAGGTAAAAATAGAGCCAGAGTGAGGATGATTTAGACCAAAGCAGGCGAGTTCTAGGAGAAGAACAGGTATCTCAGACTTCCTGATAGATTCCTGGCATATTATTTCATGTAGATCACACAACACCTCCGTATATCATTTACATGTGACAAATGATGACACCTATGCTCAGGTAAAGTAAGAAACTAACCCAAGGGGCATATATGTATTAAGTCAGCAAAGGTAGGGAGCAAACCTTGTCGTCTGTCTGTTAAGTTTCTTGAACTTTCTACTCTACAAATGGGGTTTTCTGCATTTAAATACCAGCAAAAATACAAAAAGTGTCTTATAATATTGCTCCTCCCGACCAGCCAGAAAAGTACTCTGATAACCACCCTTCTGCTTACTAGTCAAATAAAGAAGGGGGTATATTCTGAAATCTAAGGCATAATTTAGGGATTCATGAAAGCCCGATTCCAGTAGTTAGGTAGGGCCAGGTATAGAAGACTGGAAAACCATGCCACAGAAGAGATACACTTAAAAAATACATATCCATTTACAAAGGGAGCATAAGAGAAGGGGAAGAAAATAAAGAAGCTGGGAAAGTAGACGAGTTGCAGCTCTGCAGCTATCTTTAGTACTTAGCACATGCCTGAAGGTGACATCTTAATTTGCTGCTACAAGTCATCTGAGTAAAAACAGATCGCTCAACTATGGAGCCCTACAGAATAGCACATGCAAATGAGCGCCTGACAAATACTCTCTTCGGGTGCGGATAATGATACGTTAAAGCTGTGATCCACACGGGTGCAATGAAATTCCTGGAACTTTAACAAATGGACACCACAGGAGACAGCAGTCACGCACGGGGAAACGTGTGTGCTGACGGTTGCACGTCTGTACGGTTTAGATTCATAAAGGAGATCCTTAAAAAAGCCACATGTACTTCGGTAAACTCTACATCATCGTTTAGGAGGATTGGAAGAAGCCCAGAATATGCCACATCTGTTTAACCTGCCCACAAGGAGAAAACTGACTTTGAACACCTGTTTGTTTTTCAAGTACAACAAAATGCATTGTGGGAAGGCTGGTTTTGCGATGAACCCTTCGCTGCCATCCTAGCTTCGCCCTAAGTCACAAAATAAAACTCGTGAATGAGATCAAAACCCACAGGTACTACAACTTTTCAGTTAATTTTTTTCCTGATTATGACAGTATTAGAGGCTCATCAGAAACACTTTGAGTAATTTCATTTCCTCTGTTGTAGACAAAGCTTTCCGATTCCCTCAGTGTAATTATAGCCACCGTTGTCACTGAAACGTGTATTTTTTCAACATGGTGCCTGGTAATGGTCCGATTTCACAGCTCGTAGTGTGAGTGAACTGTGTGTGTGTGTGTGTGTGTGTGGTGTAAATGAGTGAGTAGTTGTTTAAAATGAGTGACGAGAGACAAAACGTGTGTGTGTCTGGGTGTGTATTCTATCTATATCTGTATGTTTGGTATAAAAAGTCTCATTTAAATTGGAAAAATGTCATCTTGGCACCCTAAGAATGTTACTCCATTCATAATTTATTAGAACTTACTCTTACAGGTGAACATGTCACATCTAACGAAGGGACCAACTGAACTTCCAAGTTCTGACTTGCCCAGAGTAGCTTTGTTAATAAAGTGTGGAGTGGTTCAAACTGAGCCTTAGGTTCTAAAGTGTAAATGGAACATTATAATTACTTGAGATAGAATATTGCTGTGATGATCACATGCAACTATACAATACAGATAAAGCTCTTTGAAAAAATACATAGTTACTTGTGTTTTATTGTTCTTATTGATGAAGGGGAGAAGTTATCCACTGGTCAGCACAACTGAAGTTGTGACGCTGTACTTAAAGATAAAACAGAAAAAAAGTGCGTGCATGAGAATAGCTTCTTTCAGTTAGGAGATAGGAGGAATACTATTTAGTTGGTTAATGTCTCAGTGATTTTGGACGATAGTTGCAACAAATGACTATTTTTTTCTCCAAGGGAATTTGCCTCTTTCCTGTTACTGTTCTGAAGAACTGAGAGTAGGACATATAGAGATTATTAATAGATACATGATGTTCAAGGCAAAAGTAAGTTAAATAGAAATCACAGTGTGTTGATAAAGAATCTGAAATTTTTGTTCTGCAGGTTTTTCCTGATAGGACACCCAGAACTAGGGTTTCCTAATGCAAATTATGTATTAGTTACTAAAAGTAGTGATTGTTAGCCTCCGCCCAAAAAAGAAAACATAAATGCCCACAGGGAACAAAAAGCCTTTTATTGCTGCTGAATATTCATTTATAATTTATCAATGTAACTTGACCTATTTCTTTAAGGTATATATGAATTGCTTTATAATAAAAATAAGACCCTCCAATTCTGCGTGTCATTGGTCACAAATTAAGACCTCAAGTAAACACACATTCATCTTACCAAAGCCCAGAAAAAGGTTACAGTGATGTAAACAATATCTCACAAATTTGCCCATCATTTTCTTAACTCCTTAAATGTTGTCAATTAATACTAATTAAACCAAAGCTTCTGAGAAACATTTTATTACTTAGTAATCTTTTTTTTTTAAACACCACGTAATTTGCTCAATATATATGACCAAACTATTGCAGCTGCTTAGCTTTGTAACCAATACAGTGACTTCCTTTTGTTTCTTCTATCAGTAGGCTGTTTGTTTTTGTTTTTTTTTTCATCATGATGTTCTAATTTCCTCTTAAATTGGCTCATACATAGTTACAAATTTTAAGTTAATATTTAAAATACAATCATTTTCTCATCTGTCTCTAACTCGAATCCCCCACTCCAGTCATTTTGGTCTCCATGGTGTCATTTTATGCTCATTTGTTGCAACTATCGTCCAAAATCACTAACAACATTAACCAACTAAATAGTATTCCTATCTCCTGACTGAAAGAAGCTATTCTCAT
The DNA here is from genome assembly GCA_004026885.1 of Lyroderma lyra. Lineage (NCBI taxonomy): Eukaryota > Metazoa > Chordata > Mammalia > Chiroptera > Megadermatidae > Lyroderma > Lyroderma lyra. The sequence goes on from PVJL010009405.1 coordinate 18,341, forward strand.
GCAAGCACTTTTTTTCTGTTTTATCTTGCACCCTCATGCAAGCTGTAGCCCCTGTCTTGACTGTTTGGTGAAGCCTTTCTAGTTCCACATGAGCTCAGTACCACGTCATTTTTCAGGCAAGCACGCCCAGCCTTGTACTTGTTTTCTCATTTCTCCATCACGTTTCCCAGCTAAGTTATAAATTGATCTAGGTAAAGACAATAACATTCATTTCCCTATACCGACTACTTTCAGTGTCTGGCACGTAATAGGTGCATAATAAATATGTGAAAAATTATTTACGTTTCGTTCATTATTTTTGTAATGGTCCTAAATGCATGTTTTGGAAAAAAATGTAGGTGAAAAGATGCTTTGTGTTGCATTATGTGTTCACCACCCAGTGTCACTTCTCTCTCCAACACACAGACCATGCCCTGTAGCACTGTACACCTGGAGCCTGTGTAATTCTTGTCAACCAATGTCACCCCATTAAGTCTAACAATAAAATAAAAAGAAACATGTCTAAGCACTAAAAAAAAAATCTAGTGACTGAATGATTCAGTAGGGAAAAAAAAAATAACAATCATAATTGTATGTACAACTCAGTTTGGGGAGTGCTATAAAATGTGTCATTTTAGCCAAAAGAAAAAAAAAGTCCAGCAGCCGAAGAATGGTGAGACAGGAAACAGAGGAGAACCCTTTTCAAATCACCACATTAGTACTGCGCCAGCATAAAAAGGCTCCGTGGTGGCTTATTTCCTGTCAGCCCAGTTTAGAATCCTTGTGTGCACACTGGTGACTCCTGGACTTTTTTGGAAGTTGGTCTTTTGTGAAGTGTTCTGCCACCTTCTGTCGCATATACCATGCATGACAAGTTGCATTTTTCTACTTACATTGCTGTATTTTTGGACACAGCAGTGTAAGTATATCTAAATTAAAAATTCTAGTGGAAAGGGAAAAGCTAAATAAAAATCCAACACAAGATTCTGAACGTTCAAAAATGCCGTATAGACTAAATATGTAAGGCTACGGAGAAATAGAGATAAGCGACAGAGCGAAGTTTGTTTGCACGCTTCTACTCAGAACGTTTTCATCTCCCTTTAAAAATAAATTGAGGCTTTAAGAAGATAAGCTTTTTCCTAAAGTTATTTTTTGAAATATAATTGTTAAAATCAGCATAAATTGCTGGCCTGTAGGCACTGCTGATCTGACGTTCGATGATACTTGTCCTGTTGTATAGTTATCTTCTATAAAAACAAATACTAATCCATTCTTACATGGCATTTAGGTTTTACTCTTTATGGAAAAACAGATTTTTTTAAAATCAAAAATTTATTTACAAGAGATTTTCTCCCATAGGCTCGTTCCCATAAGTATGACAATAATAATGAAAGAAGCCTGTGGACTTTAGGTAGACATGTACTGAATTCCGATATTCCGTCAGTCTGGTGGTGACACTGGGTGGACCCCAATGCAGGACTCCTACAGGTGGACGCCAGTGGAAATACTGTATATAGACTTTCTGTAAAAAATCTCTGAAATATGTCGATTTCAGGATTGCCTTCATCAATTAGAGTGACATCTTTTAAATTTTATGGAAGTCTTAATTTTTGTGTGCATTTAATGTATTTTTATAAGGCATTTATGAACTGTTGTACTGATGGGCTCGTTTTGGAGACTTAACTAAATTTGTCATTGGAGCTGGTTCGCAGTGACTTTAACGGACCCAAGGTCATACAGGAGGCGTGTCTTTCCATTTTGGTAACATTAAGAGCCTGTCGTTTGGGTCACATTTGTAAAAAATTCACCTTAATGTGCAAATCCAGTTTTGCATTACTGGTGCAGAGCAAAGAAAGCCCACAGGACAGCAAACACTAACGTTTTGCCCCTGAGTGTTCACAGACATAAAACAAATGGCGTGTGGCTCTGGGTTGTCTGTGGCCCACGCTGTCTGCACAGGAGCCACCGCAGAGCCTTCCTGTCTTCCTGTCATGCCTCATTTTCTCGTACTTTCTAATGAGGAGCTTCACTTGAACAATAATGCACCGTGCTCCCCAAAGTACACTGTTGTGGCTCTAAAAGTCACCATGCACATATCAAGGACTGCTTGTACTCCTGGGTTGACTGGCTTGTTGCACTGTGTAAAGTTAGGAAACATTCTGAGGGTAGGTGGTATTGTTAGTTCTTTTCATTAATCTCTGGTTTTAAAGTTTATTTTGTCAAGCCAAGCATGCTGAATAACAGATACCATAATATTCCTAAAATTGTGAGATACTCTTTTAAGACCTCTGAAGAAAACGTATATTATACTTTGTAACTATATATACCTTTAAGAAGGGTTTGTTGGGAGGTTCAAGTCATAAATATGCATAAAATACATTTGCACATTTTGAGTATACTTTGGAGCCTTTTAGATAGAATAAATAATTTTTTCTCTGTTTTTAGCTATGCACCATGTGTCAGCTTAACAGCGGAGAAGCCCCCTCACATAGCCAAGTGTAGATGGGAAGATCTTGTTAAATTTAGCCGAAGAAATATTCTCGCGTTTTCTTCCCTAATTAGCAGGTTTGGGTTAGTGGCCACAGTAGCAACATTGAACCCATGTGTCCCGGCAGCCGTACACTGGGATCAAGTCTGAATGCAGCTCACCGCGTTGCCGGGCCCGGGCTGTCACGGGTCACAGGAGGTGCAGGTTCAGGCCGCCGCCGCCGTCTGGCTTTCCTGTGGGTGCCTCAGGGGATCTGTACGCCGTGCTCAGTCCCACTGGGAAAATGCCTGTTTCCCACCCGTTCCACGTGTGTCGGGGAGGAGTAGAGGCTGTTTCATGGAAAGATGGACTACACTGAATTAGCTCTCCTAAATTTGGCTACTAGATACTTTTAATAAATCGCCTTAAAAATTGATGTGTAATAATGACCATGCCTATGACCCAACCCTTATTTAGTGACTTAGGAAATAACACCAGGCTTGTCCAGTAGGTTTGACCTACACTAACCAGGTGACCCGCATACCGGAAACACCTGATGGGTAAAAAGTGAAAACACCAACTGGTTTCAGATTGCATTCCCGGCGTGCATTGTTCCTGGGCAGCAAGGGAGAGTTCAGGAAATTTCTGGGGGTAATTTCTTGACGACGACAAGTGTAGTTTCTCTTCACATGACACAACACCATTGAGGTGTTTATTTTTTTACGCTCAGCTCCTCAGTAAACCTTCGCTGAGCACCTGTGGCTTTGTACCAGTCATCCGTGACATGCACATGGCCAGACACTCTCGTTCCCATGGACTGTCAGAGATGGGGGCACAGCATCTTTTGCTTGTCATCCGTGTTCCTGTTTTCTTCAAGAAAATGGTTTGGCCGAATGACGAGTGCTACCCTCAAGCAGGCTGTCGAGAGAGGCCGGCAGCTGGACTCAGCCATGCCGTCGTGCTGGAATCCTCATCAGCTCTCAGGAGGGGGGCCTCAGCTCCACTCACCCTCACAAAGTTCATGTCTTTGCAGACCAACCGCAATGGATTCCGAAGGCTCCTGCCTTCGCTCCTGTCACAAAAGTTAGTCATTAAGACTTTTGTCCCTTGGCCCCATAATTAAAGTCATGAAACTTCTGCCATACCAGTTGCTAAGGGTGCCCAGAAGAATGGTTTTGCAGTAGCAGAACTTTCAGGATCACCCCCTCCAAAGCCAGATGACAACATGTTTATGTTTTCATGTCTTACCTCCTGAGCAAGTATCGCAGACCCACGAAGTAGACAGACAGCAGGTCCCCTGTTCTCACGTCTCCTGATGGCTGTGCTCCTAGTGCTGCACAGGCCCCGTAGGGATTGTAAAACCTCATGGATGATTGTCGTGTCGCATTTACGCAGCACGGGGAATGTTGCATGTATGGGGCTGTTGAAATCATGCAGTGATTACATGTTTCAGGCGGTCGTATGCAGCCACTGCATAGTTTCCGGAGCAATAAAGGGCACTTTATCTAAAAGCTTGGTCACTCTGACAAGGGTGTAAGTACTCTCTTCTCCCAGCTATCACCTCCTCAACTGCCCTGTTTCCTTCCATCGCTTTCATGAAGAATTTCCCATCTCATTAGGCCATGGTGATCTTTTCCTTCTCTGAATTCCATTATCATTCGTTGTCATTGGTATGTGACACTCGTGTTTTACTGCTGCGAACGTAGGATTGCCTGTACCTAACAAGACTGCAAGTTCTTCAAGGGAAAGAGCTAAAATTAAGTTACTTGGTATCATCCACATTGCCTGGCTGTGCTATGCTCATAGGACACGCAAAGGCAAGTTTCTGGGTAAATCCACAGGTGAATTAAGTGAATGTGAAGACTGGGGGAACTGGCTTAGCATTTTATCAGATTATATTGAAGATAAAAATTTTAAAATTGGGGCTAAATTATAATAAAATACAGGACTCATAACAAACAAGTTTTAACACATAAAAACGTCTTACTTGGGCAAATTATCATTTACATGGGCATGTAGAGATCATGACCTACTCAAGGTGACGTATCAAACCACCATCGCAATGACGAAAAATCTGAAAACCACAGATGTTAGTGACGTATCCAGAGTTACTCAACTGGCTGTGGGGAGACCCACAACAATGTCCTTTCGGTACCTTGCAGAAAGTCCAATATTTGGGAGATATCACAGACAGTGAAGGCAACTGATGGAAGTTTTGCTTGTAGGTGGCAGACCACACTCTAGAGCAGGCACGTCCAACCTGTGGCCCAGGACAGCTTTGAATGCAGCCCAACACAAATTCTTAAAACATAATGAATTTTTTTGCAACCTTTTTATTTAGCTCATCAGCTGTCATTTGTGTTTGTGTATTGTATGTGGGGCCCACGACAATTCTCCTTCTTCCAATGCACCCCAGGGAAGCCACAAGGTTGGACACCACTCATCTGGACAATATTCTGTCACGTACCACTCTGTAACACCACAAAGCTTAGAGTTGAATTTTTAACCATTAATATTCAAATGGTTAGCTCTTTCTGCAATTTTGAGAAGTGGAAATTTTATTTGCGTTTGAGCCTTCCATTCGCACACCAGAGAAATGTATGGTTATTATCAGAGTATCCCGTTTCTGCTAGAAGCTTCAGAAATACCCTAGGAGATTCAATGTATTTTAATAGAAGACTTTGACAAATTAAAGTGCTTCCAAAAGAAGGTGACCAGAATAGTGGAATGTCTGGAAACACGTCACATGAGGAATGTATCTGTCATTTGAGGTTCAAGAAAGTGGTGATGTTGAGCTTGAAAGATGCTCCGCATCCCTGCAGGGCAATGATAACTTCCTTCAGTTATTTGAAGAGCTGCCATGGAGAACTAGGACTCTCCATTCTCTGAATCGTTCCAGAGGGCGAACTTGGACCAGTGTGTGACAAGCATAAGAAGGATTAGTGCCACTATACATAAACACACATCCCCCGTAGTTGGGGCTGTCGTGTCACCTCTCTCCTTGATGCCAATGGAGCTGCACTGTCAGCCCCTTTGTCAACAAAAGCCAGTCACCCCACATTGGAGAGGAGATCGTGTGAATGGCCTGGGTCATTTGTGACTTAAAGATGGCATGATTATGTGTCACTGAGGTACCCAAATGGATGACAACCACACCTCACTCAGCTGTTTTCACTCAGCTCACTCATGGGAGGAGCGTTTTAGGAAAGATCGTGCTGTTAGAAGCTGCTGCTGACGTTGGGACCCCTGAGTAGTTGTCTGTGCTGTGGGTCTTAGGGTGGTTCTCGTCCTCCCTCCTGCACACACCAGAGTCCCAAGCTCCTGCTGTGGCAGTGAAGTGATACGGCCCTTTAGGAGCCCGTCTTCACTGATCTGCATGAGGCAAGTGGAATGTTTTTAAAATGAAGGCTTGCCCCCCAATCTTTTTAGGTACCAGCAGATACTCAGTCTGGCAGATGGCAGACAGGTATAGTTTAGTGCACTGCAGCTCCGAAGGGGCTAGAAAATGAGGCAAACGGTAGCGTATGCCAGAGGCTTCAATGCAGTCACGTTGGAAGATCGTGGTCACAGCAAAGCCACGTAGATGATACGGATGTTCTTCTCCTTCTCACCTAGATTAGAGCAGATGGCATATATGTCACAGTCTGAGGTCTCAGTGCTACGCAAACTACCATTCCAGTTGGTATTTTATCTTTTTTTTAAAAAATTTCACTAAAGCAGCAGTCAAGACTCATGTTTAATACAGATTTCATTGAACACCCAAGTTCAAGTTCCATGATGGAACTCATTGTCCAGGATCCTGCCGATACCCGCCAGCAGTTGCACAGGGTCACACTGCCTCTTTCTGGTTGTCACACCCATATCTTGCTGAGTGCCATCTTCAGTGTCTCGGGTTCTTTCTTTACACTAGAACTCGTTCAGTGTGATCCCAAAGCGATTTCCAAACTGATGGCAGCACACAAAGAAGCAGTTCTTCATGACAGCCCACTGCTCTGGAGAAAGGAGTGTGTCAGCAAGGTTTTTGGAGTCATGCAGGTCTAGACCAGTGAGGAGGATGGGTGTAAGCGGCAGCCACCTTAACTCTAAGAAAAGTTGTTTTATATCAAGTGACAATACGTACCCTCAATTCCTGTAGCTAAAGGTACAGGACGCTTGGCCATTCTTTGGTTTTGAAATGCAAAGCCAATAGTTGACGCTGGCTCATGGTGCTCACACAGTGTATTTGAAATTTAGGTAGCTACCACCGGGCGATAGAGTTGTTTGGACGAGAACAAAGTGGGCTAGGTAAAAATATTTCCTAAACTATACCTGACTGATCGTCATAATCTCTGATGGGCCTGTACTCTCAGTCCAGCCCTTCACTACCTTAGACATGAGTTCCATTCATTCATTCATTTAACAAAAAAAGAAAGTAATTGATTGGATGCCTCAGTGATAGATACTTTGTCATGTTCTGAGAATGCCAAGATACACATGACAGTATGCTTGCGATCGAAATACGAAACCCCGAGCATGTGAAAGGCGTTAATCCCTATTGTGTTTCTTTAAAAAGCTTTATAAAACAGGTTACTATGTAAATTTGAAGTATTGTTATTGTGGTCATTGATATTGGGAGATCCTTCTAGAAGCAAGTATTATTTCTCTTTTTACATTTTTAATTTTTTTTTTTTTTTTTTTTTTGGCAGCCTTGAAATTGGGTCATGCAAAGAGGCTCAGAGTGAAACTCTGAAAGCGGCCACCGTCAGCATGAGCACTCCAGCAAGCCACACTGGTGAGTGGACAAACTGTCCCACGGGCATCTTTTTCTGTGTGTCACTAAATCTGTTGATATTTTTTTTCTTATGAGAAAAAATCCTCAGAGTTTACGAACAAAAATAAGAGTACCTCTAACCGAAGGGCACCTGTGAAATGTATTTTCACTCCTTAGATGTTTTTAGGGAGGTAGGTGATCGTCTTTGGGAATAGTCACCCATTTCGTTAGAAGCAGACGGGGATTAAAGGTAGCTATATGACCTTCTTCAACTTGTACTTAATTGTGGAGACTTCATTTCTTTTTTTTAAATGGAGATTATGGTAATTACCTTGTTATGTTTTCCTATTACTGAGATACTGCAGGTAAACAAGTTGTTTCCTTAGCATAGAAAAGAGCTGAAAGAAACAAGACCAGTATTAAATACTTCCCATGTGCTCGGTACTACATGCTAAGTACTTCGCGGCATTATTTTATTGCGTGCCCACGGTGATCCTTAAAGGTGGAACCTATCATTACTCCCATAGGACAGGTGAAGAGCATGCCCTTGATGGGCTAGTTGACTTGCCTTTAAATTGCACACGGCTGTTTGAGGGCAGTTCTGTCCGATGTCAAATGTTTATTCATAAAATTAACACATGCTTCTTCTATCTAAAGATGACAACCTTTTGTTGTGTTAGCTGCGATGCCATGCTATTTTTCCAAAGGATTTTTACTTCGAATGTAACTATGTTTCTGTGAGGTGCTACAGTTTACAAATAAGTGATTGTTCTTAGTGTTCACATATGCTGTGCAGAAGACAAGGTGGGGATCGTTAGTTGTACTTTCACAGGGGGAGGAATTGGGGCCCCGAGAGTTAACTGGCTCACTGGATGTCTTACAGCTCAGCGCTTCTCAGACTTTCTGGTTCAGGGTCGGGGTATTTGTAATCCATTGCATACTGAAAGTTTTTGAAAAATTACTAAAAATTAATTGTCAGAATAGTGAAATGATTAAAAGGCAGACACAGAATAGAAAAGGTCACTTTTTTTTTTTTTACTATTTATTATTTCATAGGCATAAACTTACAGGATAAAATGGCTTTAGAAGTTTCTAATGGCTTCTTTCCGTTTCCATACCCCTCGTGGGGCAGACGGGTGAGCATGTGCAGAGTAGCCCTGGCCGATAGGCCAGACGGCAAACCGGTGGCACGAGAGCACCCAGAGGAGGCTCATTGCACACACCCACCCTCTTCTGGTCCCCGTAGTTTCGCATCACCCCACCCCACCGCACAGTGAGATACCAGTGGACAAGAAGATCCCGTGCCAGATCATTCCACGACACGGTACAGGAAAACTGACCATGAGAGAACATCTTAAAGGTCTGATATGAAATGTTGGCGCACAAAAGAAAGTGAAAAACCAATTGGAAACTTAATAGCAATGATGTATTTTAAATGCATTTATAAGACTCTGTTGAGATACTTTCTCAAGATACATTTTTTCCTCTCCTCTTCTCTTCATGGGAAAGAGAAGTGAGGTTGGTTTTAGGAGACGGGGCCCTGTCCGTCCCCACGCTTGGCAGTTCTTGGCATAGAGAAGCTGTAGACTTCTAAGAGATGACTGTGGGTTTTGGCCAGCTGGGAAATGGAAATGAGCCATCTCCCCACCCCGTTGAAGGGCCCTGAAGATAAGTGATAACTTGTTCGTTTCCAAAACTACCAACAGAAATTTCAGCCCTTTTGGTGCCAAGTAAAATGCACATTGAGTCAGTCATGAAAATTTACTTTGTAGGGTGACGGTGTGGCTTTCTCGGCGCTACTGAAATGGATCCAAATATGTACACGTGCTATTTTATTAGTAACTGTTTTGCCATGTGTGTCAGGGTAACATTGCACTGATGTTCAAGAGTAACTTCTGATTGTGAGGATAGGTGAGAGGAAGATTCACTTTTTCTCCAAATGGTGCTGATGGAATGTTTTTTTAAATCATAGTTTAGGATGTCAGAAATAGTCGTTGTTGTTATGTTTTAAAGTTATACCATCTGAACAATGTTCGATGAAGCTTAAAGTGGCTATGAGGGCAGAAAGAAAGATGAAAATGTATGACAACCCTGAAAATGGAGACTTGTAGCCAATTCATTAACTTCTGGGGAGCCTCCACACTGTGGAACTGAAATTCACGGTGTGAAGCAGAGCAAACTCATGCTGTAAATAGTACAGAGTCTCTGTGCCCCTCACTGTCTGCCCCCTGACTCACAGATCTGAGATTTGTATCAGTCAGAAAGGTAGGTGGTCATACCTGAGCGTCTCTCTTCAATCAATGCCTTCATGTCTATATTTATATGAGGATTATCTCTTCTGCTCTCTCTGAAAAGGGCTGAAAGAACTTAGAGAAATGCATTGCATCCAAGGAGAGAGAGAGAGAGAGAGAGAGAGAGAGAGAGAACGAGCTAGAGAGAGTGCACAAGAGAGGGGGGTGGGTCCCAGTAGTCATTGTAGGTATGGTGATGACAGGAATAGAGACAATTGTACATGTGTGTATAATAATATTCTATCAGATTAGGATCAGAGGACCACATGGTCCACCTACGTTACAGCAGGGGTGCTTTATTTGAATGGCTGTCACTCATGGAATTTGGGCCTGAGGTGGTTCACTCTTCAGCTATGATGCTTAGATGCTTTCTGCTGAAAACCAAATTATCAGTATGACCAAGGGCTAAGGCTCGGTCTCATGACTTGTCTGTTGAAAAGGCCTACCCTTCAGTAGATTTCGTCACATTTTCAAATCAGTGAGCAAACAATAGCAACAATAACGTCAAAGCCAAACATGATTGGATAGTGATGACTTGAAGTGGGAAATTAAAGCTCAGAAGTAAGACAGAGAAAGAGAGCGATGAGATAATACAGAAGCCAGAAAACTACTTTAGAAAAATTTTTGTCATCTTTACATATGCATTCATTGACTTAGATAATAAAAGCCATCGGGATCGAAAAAGTTGAAATGCCAAGGATCGAAAGGAAACAGAACATTTAGCAGAAGATTGGCATCTGCCTTTGGAGCAACAAATCACATAATTAGATTTTGGAAAACAAACTGCTGAAGCACTCCTAGAATTCAGAGGTCAAGGACAGTCAATGAAAATGATGAAAGAAAAAAATATGACCAATATGTAAAGTGGAAATCCAGGATGAGGCAATTGTTCATGGAAAAAAAGACAAAAATAAGTGGAAGAGACATACTAATTAAAGAATCACAAGGGAAAACATCTTGCTCTGGAAAGAAATGAAAAGGATTTTTATCACTAAGATTTGTTGGCTAAGATCTGAGATGTTTTTACATCGCATGAGCATTTCCTGTTCTTTAAAAACTAGAAAAATCTATTGATAAACGAGACAGAGATTTTGGATCATCCACAGACACATAGACACGTGTGTGTGTGTATGTTAACTTAATGCTTCATGCTTCTAGACTGATGAAGGTTAGTCTCTTCAGATTTTCTTGATTTTCTTAAACAATTTTCGTATTATGTTTGAACCTAGAAAAACTGTCAATGTTGAGTAATTTTTATGTATAATTTTTTGTGTAATGAGAAAAAAAAAGACCTGACATCAACATACCAGGGGCATAATTAAGTGATTTTTATTGTTCTGTTTTAATATCTTCTATGTTTCCTGACATATAAATTAACCACGTATCATAGGTCAAATACAGACTCATTAAAATATATTTAAACATGGTGCACAAACAATGAGCGCACAACTCAGTAAATTAACAGTGTGTCACCAAGTCCATGCACATGCGTAACCACCACTCGTATTAGGAAATAAAACGTAACCAGCGTAATTGAAGACGTTCCTTTTCTCCGTCATGAATCGCTAGCCTCCCATCAGGTCAGCACTGTGCCTGACTTTTCAGTTTTACGTGAGTAGAAAATAGAGTTTGTGCTCTCAGTGTGATTTATGTGGGACTTCTCTGTGTCGCAGTAATGTAATTTTCGGTGCTGCGTGCTGTTCCTTTGTGGCATTTGTGGCCGTTACATTCTTACACATGCCTTTTGGGACACACACACGCACGTTTCGGTGGGATCCACAATTACTTTCATGTTCATTTTTGGTAGACACTGCTAATGTCCCAAACCAGTGTACTGATCTACATTCCCATCGGATATAAGAGTTCTGTTGTTTGACATCTTTACAACACGTGGTGGTTCTCAGCGACCTTTATTGTAAGCATTCTGGTGGGTGTGTTGTGGTGTCCCATTTTGGTGTTCAATTAGCATTTCCATAATCGCGGATAAGGGTGGTATTGCTCCATACAACAAGAGCCACGTGAGTACGCGTACCCCCAAATTTAGGAGCAAATGAGAATTTAGAGGCTGCATTAAGAAAGGCGGTAGCTTTATTTACAGAGGAAAACGAAAAAAACACAAAAGTCTGTGCATTAAATGCGTGCAGGCCTGACAGTCCTGTTTCACCTTAAAAGTCAACGTAACCCGTTTTGCTCAACTTCTCCTTCCCTCCAGCTGATTAAGGTGTCACAGTCTTATCAGTTTGGTCTTGTTTCGCTGGGTCTAAAGCAGCTGCTGACAGCAGCATTGGGGTGAATAGTGATGATTAGTCTGCTGCAGGAGAGTGACCGCACACTCCCTATCTGTGCTGGGAAAACTAATTATTTGTCCAGCCATTTGAAACGAGGGATGGCACTTGGGCAGCAGGCATGAAAACGGTCCGGCAGGGCAGCGTGATTTGCACGGAGGGCCTGGGGCTCTCACCCACGCACCCCCATTTCTTTCCCAGGCATTTCCTCTGGGTGGCTGTTGGATGGTTCATTGGCTTCAGCACCGTTGGTGTCCAGACGGTGTGAGAGCTCGGCTGATACGTTACTGAGACAGTTTGATGGCATAATTTGATACTGTGTTGTCAAGTGGCATGCTTTTTTTTTTTTTTAAGTGAAACTGTGTTACCAGAAATCAGCTAGATCAGATGTGTGGTTGCCTGAGACAGGGTGTGGGGGGTAGGAAAGTAGGATGAAGGTGTTCAAAAGACACAGCCTTCCAGTTATAAGAAAAATAAGTATTGAGGATGAAATGTGCAACGTGGCGACCGTACTTAGCATTGCTGTATGATGTACTTGGAGTGTGTGAAGACACCCTAAGTGTTCTTACACAGGGAAAGAAAACCTTTGTGTGTTTTGTATGTACATGAGATGATGGAAGTTAAGTAAACTTAATTGTGGTAAAAAGCAGATTAGCCAAATCCAAATGCATTTTTATTGAAATAAAATATGCATAATATGGAGCTTAACATTTTAACCATTTTTCAGTGTAAGATCCTGTGATAGTAAATACATACACATGGTTATGCAGCTGTCACCACCATCTATCTCCATAAGTTGTCCACATGCAACCTTTAATCACATGCAAACGTTCTACCTCTTCAAAGATTCCGCCTCCATATAGTGTTTATGCATTAACATGGATTTGCGATCACCATACTTTTACGTGTATAAGATGCCCCATGTATAAGACGACCCCAGCTTTTCTACCCAACATTAAGAAATCAATATCAACCAGTTACTCCTGAGTATAAGATGACCCCCAATTTTTGGTCTAACAATTTGAGACCAAAGTGTCATCTTATACGTGGAAAAACATGGTATTTTTATGAATGTGTCTTTTAAATTCTGTAGAAAATAAAATGTGAAATTAGAAGCCGAAATTGCAATAATACTTTATTGTAATAATTTATATTTGTCTATACAATTGGACAGTAATGTTTCTCATGTGGGTCTCTCCAGGTTAACCTTCTTGTGTTAGCAGTTTTATGTATTTCCTCAAGTGTGGGAAGCTGCCAGCCATTGTTTCTTAGAGTTTAATGGTTATTTAATTTTTCACATCATCTCTTTGCCTGCTCTGTCTGTCTGCTCTTTTTGGAAACCTCCGTTTTGTTCTAAGCACACATGTGTGTCCCACAAGTCCCTCGGCTCTGCACACTGTTCTCTGTTCTTTTTTTTTTTTTTTTTTTTTTTTTTTTTTTTTTTTTTTTTTTTTTTTTTTTTGTTCCTTAGACTCAATAATTTCAAATAACCTGTCTTCCAGTTCACTGATTCTTTTTACTTCCTGTTGGAGGCTGCTGTGGAACCTCACTAGTGACTATTTCAATCCTTTTACTATATTTTTCAGCTTCAGAGTCTCTATTTGGTTCTATTTTATAATTTCCATCCCTTTTTAAAATTCCCATTCAGATACCATTTTTCTGATTCCCTTGACTTCTTTTGTCCACAGTTTCCTTTATCTTCTCTAGCATATTCAAGACAGTTGTTTTTAAAGTCTTGTCTAATAACTCAGGAGCATATGTTTCTTCAGGGACCATTTCTGGAGATTTATTTGGTTCCTTTTCATGTATTTTCATTTCTTTAAATGCCTTCTGAGCTTTTGTTGAAAACTGGCCATTTGAAAAAGCAGCCTCTTCTCCAGGCCTTCAGAGCCTGGCTCCTTGCTGGGGAAGACTGTCCCCAGCCCACATGGAGGCCGAGGCCTTCTTAACGTCTCTCCTGGGCCTGTGTCCTGTCAGTGCACCTGAGTGCGTTCTCCCCCCAACCTGGGCGCGTGCACACTGCAGGACTTGGATTTGTCTCCCCAGCTCCTGCAAAGCCATCTTAGTAGGCCTGTAGTTGTTCACTTAGTATCTACAGGGCAGGGGAGCCTGGAGCTCTGCAGGCCACCAGCGTGCTGATGTCACTTACAACTGCTTTTAGTCTTTATTTCCCGAAGAGTCTCACTCCAGGCTCTCCGTAGGGCCGTGGTTCTTCCGTTGCATTCTGTTGCCCATCCAGTCTCACTCCAGGCTTGCATGGGTCTGCAGTGCCCCCCGCCGTTTTGGGACACTGCCGCTGCCTTCCGTGGTGTCCAGCCTGCAAGCTCAGCTACGCTGACTTTCCCTGTCTGAAGTCTGAGTCAGGTGAGACAGAAACCAGTTCCTTGTCAACCCACAGACAGGTGGGGCATCGCAAACGTGTTCTGCGTAGCTCTTTCTGGGCCAAGAGAGGGAAGGACATGCTGGACCCCTTCTTCTTGTCGGGGCAGCACTGCACAGGTGGGGGAATGGCACAGGGGTGAGCAGAAGCACCCCACAGTGCCCTGCCGTTCCAAATGCGCCTTTTCCGGAGCGGCCTGTGGCTTGGTCCCCATCGATCACTGACACTTTCCCAGAGCTCCTGTGAAGTTGTTTGAATCAATGTATGGACGTTCCCCACCCCCAGCCACCCCCCAGCCCACGAGGAACTAAGTGCTTGGAGCTTTTGGGTACACAATCTTCTTTTTTTATTTTTTTGCTCTAAAACATTTTTATTGTTAAATATTTCAGGGTGACACTGATTAGTAAAGATTACATAGGTTCCAGGTGTACAGTTCTATAGTACATCATCTCAATGATACTTTTTAAAGTTTTGATTCAGGTGCTTTGTGAATGTGATACAATGTTGCCATTTCACAGGGGAAGATCACTTTGCTACTTGATTTTTACTTGTGTTTTGGGTGCCAGTCAGCACTCACTGGAATTAGCCCTTTTAAAAAACATTGCAGTACTTTGGCCAGTTTCTACTCAATAAAAATTGTATATAAATAACAATATAAAGTAACAATGTTATTGACTTAAATTTCCTTCTAGTTTCCTAGTTTTAACTAGTTCTTTGTTCAAATATGAAACAGGGTGATAACCTCACTTTTGAAAGAGTGTGCACATTGTGATGTGTAAGGAATTACGGTTTGTTTGGAACATGATTTCCTCATTGACATAGGAGAATTCTGGTGACTAAAAAAGATGTTATAAACCTATCCTCATAGGGAAGGTAAGAATCACTAAGGTCTTTGGGTCAACACTGTGTTGACTATGTTGCTTGCTACTGTAATATGTGATTGAAGGAGAGAAAGAACAGAGGTTAAGAGTCACTTCGTTTGAAGTTACTTTTGTTGCTAGATCAAATCTACCATTTTGTCTCTTTGTCTTAGCACCAGAGTTAGTTTGAGGTTAATTCTGTATAAGCAGTAATTTTAGTAATTTATAATTAATGTGTAGTGCCGTTCCTATAGTTAATCGATATGCATGTGATACAGAGTTGTTTGGGTAATTCTACCTAGGCCTTCAGTTAGATTTAATAAGAAAAGAAAACTTGTAATTCAGGTAACAATTACAGTGAAATCAATACTCTACTGAAAATGTTAAGATAGGGGACTGTAATTAATTTTATGGAACTATGTCCTTCACTTTCAACTAAATAGCTGATGATGGCCTCAGCCAGGAATTTTTAAAAGAGTTTATTTAACAAAAGAATAAAATTGAGAGGAAAAGTGGAGATTGTAATACATTCATTTGGACATGTTTATTTTCCTCCAGATTATACCCTAGATGTCATTTATAGATCTCTCCCACAAACATAGCTTTCAAAATATGAATATTTGTAATTACCTTTACATTAAATGAGCTGTATGTTTAATATGTGCTTCAGAAACGAAAGTCACTGGCCATAATAACCATGTAGAGCAAATGAAAGCATCCATTAATGGAAATTACTAAAAAGAGAGGATTTAAATGCCCATTCATCCAAAACAACTGTAGCATAAAACTTAGATTTAGTTTACATTAATGCATGTTTATTCTTCAAGAAAACTAAACATGGACGAGTCCTTCTGTTGATGTTTTTTTCTGGTAGAAAAAAGGAAGAGCAGTAGTTACATTGAAGCATTGCCAGTCACTCTGAAGTTAAATTCCCTGGTATGTAGAATAGCTTTGGTTATTTAATGACCAAGAAAAATCTCTAAACATATCTAAATACTGTGTTGTTAAATGAGGGTTCATGTCGTAGACTTAGCATTATGGGGTGAAATAAGTTTCTGTGGACAGAGTGACAGCTTCTTCCCAACCTTAAGTGTTAGGGAAATGTTTTGTCCTAATGAATCTTCAGAAAATCCTAACAAGAAACTGATCTGGAAAATTTAGCAACATTCTTAATACAGTATCACTAAAGAGTTCTCTTCCTATAGAGACATAATGTGAAATACGTTAGGATGAAAACAAGGTTATTTTCTATAACTTCAAAAACAAACAAAAAATAGAACAGGGAAGAAGGAATGCAAGGTGTTTAAATTTCTAAGTTCCATTGAGATTATTTTTCCTACCAAACACACTCAATTAAAACAGCTAACAAAGACTTACCTTAATTTCATTAAATCACTATACAGTGTGGGCCAGAGGAGGCATACGGTATAGTTTTCCTTTGCTGTGTGTCATGTGTGTGTGTATTCACACAATCTGTTGTGATGAATTGCACTGATTCAACTGTATACCTTCATTTCATTTTTATCATTGAATTATAAAATTCTCTGAAAGCTCATCTTAGTTTCCTCCTGTCCACTGAAGCTATATCAAAATAACATTTTCTTTCTTTCTTTTTCACACGGCTACACAGTCTCACGTACACACCCTACGTAGATTTGTCTGTGTACATTAAAGCAGAAGTGCATAATTTTTCATTAGGGCAGCTCAGATAACCTTTCCACAGACCTTTTTCTCCGAACCTCCAAGGTTTAGTTCCTTTTATTTAATTCATCTAAGTTGGCCATTTTTTTTCCATAGAAACAAAAAGTTCTAATAGACCTCTAATCCAGACGATACATAAGCAAAATTGGAAGGGAGGTGAATGTTTTCCACATTTGCAGTTTTTATTCCTTTTTTTAATGTGTGTGTGTGTGTGTGTGTGTGTGTGTGTGTGTGTATAAGGTCAGTGTCCCCTTGTCTGCCGCTCCCTTACTAAATCAATTATACTTGAGATGTCAAATAAAAAGAATTTGATAACTTACATCACATGAAATTGAAAGTAATTGTTAAGCTCTACTTTAAAATGGCTTTTTCCTTTAATAAGGAATATTGTAGATCCAGGCAAAAAATTACAGGCTCCCATGACAGAGAATAGAGGTAACGTTTCCTTATTCTAAAATCTGTGTGAACCAAGATTGTTGTCCAAACCAAGATGTCTTTGATAATAAAAATGGCACTTTTTTTAAAATTTTTATTAAATTTATTGGGGTGCCATTGGTTAGTAAAATTACATAGGTTTCCGCTGTGCGTTTCTGTACTCCGTCATCTCTGTACGGTGTGGTGTGTTCCCCACCCAGGGTCATTTCTCAGGCAGTATGGACGACAGACCAAGTGGAGGGTCAGCGGTGGGGACTGACTCCTGTCTTGCAGGACACCCATGCTAACGTTTCGTACTCATTCGAGCAATTGCTTCGCATCCTTTAAGAATCCAACATTGTGGGGTTTGTTTGTTTGTTAAGTATTTTTAAGTTTTTAGTCATTTTTAATCAAAGAAAAGGATATGTGCTTGACCCAAGTCATGAGAACTTCATTTGACATAAATACGCTGCTGTCGTTGACAGAATAAATACAGAAATGTGAGATGCCCTGCAAGGTTGGAACACACCGTTCTCCAGAAACTGCCCAGATTACTGACGGTGAGGATGCACGGCTGGGGGGGCCCCGAGCTTGGGAAAACACGGCTTGTGTAGCACTTCAGGCTGCTACCAAGGCAGGCCAAGAACCACCTTATTATCTCCATGCTGTGTAATCCGTTTTTGCATATGGCCATCGGAAGCTTTGTTTTGTTGTGTAATCCTTTAGAGTCAACTTCAATTTACAGTACTGTCTTCTGTCATCTTACGTTGTTCTGAAAGTGAAGCAAATATTTGCGGCAATCTGTAGCTTTCTCTTGGGGTTAGAGGGGGAGTACAGGGAGAAAAAGAAGATTGTTATGAGACCATCATGCAAAGCGAAATAAGCCGGACAGAAAAAAAACTAAGAACCATACGATTTCACTCACATGTGGAACACAAAGCTGAGAGCAACAGAGAAGCAAAATCTCAGGGACACGGTCACTAGATTAGTGGTCAGTGGTGAGCTGAGGTAGGCGGGGAGGGGTGGAGGAGAAGGGACGGGGTCTCAGGTACACGGTGATGGAAGGAGAACTGCCTCTGGGCGGGGAGCACATCACACAACCCCTGGATGATGCACTGTAGAATTGCACACCTGGAGCCTAGGTGATTTTTACTAACCAACGTCACCCAAATACATTTAACAATAAAAAAAGAAAAAAAAGAAGAACCTGGTGATGACAGAGAAAAAGGCGTGGGTTTGAGCCCCGTGTTTCGGATCAGAGTGTAGGTGCAGTGGTATCTGGGTGTTTACCCTTTGGAGATTTCTTTCTAATTCATTGATTTTTAAAATTAATTTTTAATGTACTTGAGGTGAAAGGGAAGAGGCATGGGGCTCTGGACATTTTTAATCCCTTCGTATTATCAAGTGGCGTCCTCGTTCGCTTACCTTTTCCTGACTGCCCTTCGCCCGTCCTCCAGGCTGCGAGGACAGGGATTACTGCGCAGCACAGCCGCCCTACAGCCCTCCCAAAGCCCCCTGCCCGCTGCCCCAAAGGGACGCATTTCCCAAGGGGGAGGCGCAGGCGCCTGGCGGGCGTGTCAGCGCACCATGGGGGACACAGGGCTCTTCTCCTAGAGACAGCAGTGTTCCGGCTCCTGGGCGCCAGGTTCCTCGTCTCCCCCTGTGGCACTCCCTTCTGAGATGCAATCCCAGGAGCATCTTCCGTGTCTCGCAGGCGGCCCCTAACCCAGACTAAAACGCCTTCTTACACTGCCAGGCTGAGTTTTCAGTATTGGGAAATATGGTCAAGTGAGCATATTCTCTACTTTTCTAATTGTTTTGCAAACCTACCAGGCTTTCTCTTATCCATTGGTCATTGATTTTTCTACCTTCACCACCAAGAACATGACTGAGACTTAAAAGGATGCTGGGGTTTGCAAACCTAAGTCATGCCGCCACATGTGGGCTTTTGCACGTAATGTATTTGCTCTTATATGAAGTATAATTCCAACGGGCTCTATTATCTCCTTTTCCAGACTACAGAGAATTAGAAATCAGTAGAAAGCCTGTTTAAATCAGATGTATCAGCAGTGTCAAAGGGGGAGCTGACGTGATAGCAGTGGACGCAATAAAAGACACATTCAAATGCACAGATTAGAAAGTTTGCAAAAATAAAACGCATGAGGCTGAAGGAAATCCCTTTTATACCAAAAAGTAAATATATGTCCAAGTGATTACGTTTAAGAAAGGCATGAACGTGTGATATCCCTTTTAAATATGAATTTTTGCAAGTCAGCTGCTGGGTTCTATTGAACATGTTGCTTCATACTTAAATCTTCTGTGTGACCTCAGAACGTACTTTCTTTGGTCATATCAACATGCAGACATATTCTTCTCTCTTCCAATTGCAAAGCACATAAAATAGTATTACGGCAATAGCACAGAAACTTTACGACTGCTGGATATTTCTAGGTAACCCTCATGGATTCATTTGGTATTTTCTCAGAATCTTCAATACCTAGCTAATTGGGATTATTGTGAAGATTTAGGGAAAAAAATTATTTGTGAAATGCATACCACGTAGTTTGTATTGAGTACTGTCCTCTCTAACCTTTTAAATGCGTGTTTCCTGAGGGTCAGATGACAAAGCCAGAGCGTCGTGGGGATTATGTTTTGTTTGCATTGTAGAGTTTAGTCATATCATTAGGCTCATAATTTAAGCATTGTTTACTTTTCTGCAAATTGATGCAGAGTGATTGTGTGGTGTACTGATAGAAGTTCTGTACTAGGATCTGTCGTCGTTGTGCCAGGATTTTATTTTATGGATGATGATTGTATAAATCCATGCTACTGCATTGGAATTCTGTAATGTCAAATCCTGCCGCACGCTTGGGCTCCATGTCTAGTTATCAGCTTGCCCCTGTACCCAAACTCCTCCAAGGACGGGCCCCTACCATTTTAGACTCTTCCTGTCTTCTTTGGTTTTTTTGCTCTATTCCTGTTTTTAGAGTATCTAATGGAGGAGGGGGGTGCAGAGTTCAAGATGAAGTTAGTAGACGTTCTAGCACGAGCAGGTTCAGGAATAGGATGGAGGAGAATCTGGCGGTTTGTCTCTGAAGAGTTAGGTGAGTCTGCTGAGGCTCATCAAAGAGGCACCAGAAACAACAGGCTGGGAAGCGAGGCACAAGGAGCCGCCTACAGGCCAATAGAGTTTGGAGAGGGAACTTCAAATTCGAGGAGGATCGGTGGGAATAAGACAGATTGCAGTTTTACAGCCTCTCGAATTCTTAGCAGTATTTCCAGATATGAGCAAAAGACTCATCTAGTAAGTGATTTGGTTAAGATAACTGAAATGTTTGAGTAAACAAGAGCTTGTTTGGGTGAACAGAAGTGAACGTTGTCGTGGGACAAATAACAAGGCTGACGTGGAAACACAAGGAAATCCAGCTCATCGGCTAGTGGTTTTCGAGTTGTGAACGTGTGTGTCATGGGGAGGTACAAAAATGAATGAGAACACCGAGTCTCCAGACATGGATGATACAGTTGCAGAAATACCTTCTTTTATTATAGATAAGTAATTTTTTTAAAAAAATTTCAGAGAATTGTTTGTGAAAAATTGTCGCTCCTGAGATACATGACATCCGGTGCATTATGTGAACTCAGGCAAAGAGTGATTTGCACTTCATCTCTTAGAAGTTACCCTGCCCATTAAAAATGCAGATCAAGTAAATTTTCCCCGTAGTTCCTTCCGTCCATACTGCAAACCGGAACAGCACTGAGAGGAATTGATAACGACAGTCTCCTTTGTCATTTGCCTTGTAAAGAATTCTCATTAAGATTTGCTCTGTGGTAGCCTGTCTGGGTTGCTAATTCTTTTCAGTGAGAAAGCTTTGCCTGAGTTGTGTTGTTATTATTCAAAATTTAGGCCACCCTGCAGTATTTTTAAGTGAGGTGTGAAGAAAATAGAGATGACACAAGAGGAAAGAAAACCATTAATGTGAAATGTTTGCACAGTGTCGCTCTGCTTTTCCTTCGGTGGGAAAGGCGCTTGGTATTCCGGGAGCATTCACATTAGAACCTCCTGTGGCCTGGTGAGGACGTGCAGATGGATCTCTTCTCACTGTCATCACACAAGTGTGTAGATGGGATATTATGATAATGGCGAGATTACATTGTAAATCAGAGTTTCCTTACAGAATGCATTGGATTTATATTAGAAGTGTACTCACTTGTCCCAGTCGCTTTTGTCTGCTAGGATGAAAATAGGGCTCGTTCGTCGCTACACCCAGCAGCATGCGGTGCTTGCACTCTGTAAAGGTTGTGAACTGAGAGCCACTTCACAGGGAGAGGCCTTTCCTTCCTACGTCGGGGCCTCCTGCCGCAGCGCTCCTGTGTGGCACGCACGACGATTTCCTACCCACCAAACAGAAGGGAAATTTAATTTGAAACTTCAGGAGATGGAAAAGCAATAAAGTTAGTGAAGGAGTCTGAAGTATACCGGAAACATCAAGGATAAGAACAAAATAATTTTGGGAAATCCTTAGCGTTTGTTCTTCGTGCTACCGGTTACATTCTGAGATTCAGCTAAGGGAGCTAAGAGGCGTCCAAGATGTGTCACGTGTTCTAGCAGGTGTTTAAGTAGTGGGTTTTTTTTTTTTCATGAACTCATTCATCTAAAGCTCTTTAATCTGTATTAGAAAGGTCCCTAAAGGAAAAAGAAGTTGTAGAAATGTTTGTGATCTTTTCTTTTGAGGGAAAACCCATTTTCTATTATTTCTGTTAAGTGCAAATAACTATATAAAGGAATTACTGGTAATAATTCACTGCTTTGAATTGATTCTTGTGCCGTATTGCTTTGCACGCTTATATTTTATTTCATTCAGTTCAGGTGTCTTTATCTTGACGTTTGGTGATGAAATGTCTATACAGTGTGTGTGTATGGCTACCAAAAACCGTCAGCGCGCCCGCTTTTGTTAGGGACTCCTCATCTCTGCTCTGCCCTCTAATGCGTAGCATTTACCTGCACGTTGATCTTCCACATACATGATTCTGTACAGGTGATGTCGGCCTCTGTCAAAAATTGGTTTTGTTCACTGGTCGAAGGTGGCCTGTGCGTGTGCTCTTCTTCCAGGGAGAGATGGACAGACTGATAAAGTGCAAGAGTTGAGAAATGACTTTAGCAAAGTGTCACCAAATACAAACAAAGGGCAATTGGGTTGTGTTTTCATGTACAGAGATTCATTGTTGGTGACTCTGAGGCTCTGCAAGTTAATACAGTAAAACAACAAGGCGAATGTCTTAGCAGGACCGTGTGCACACCCCACCTGTTCTCTTCTAAACAACCTGTGACGAGGTTGCTCTCTGCTTCCAGTGACACTTCTGCTCAAGGCTGGTTCTGACGTCTTTCGTTAGGAGTCCGTTTCCAGGCCCGTGGGCTATTGTAGTTGTTTCAGTTCTCTGGTTTCACCCCTCCAACCGTGAAGGCAGACAGACTGCAGGACAGTTGTAGCAAAACTGAAAGGCGCAGGTCATTATTCAATATCTATTATGTGTGGTTCAGAAGAGCCATCTGAAGGATTTTATTTTAAATGGCATTAATCCTAAGAACAACTCTAATGTCACCACCACTCAGCACAAAATTCAGAAGGTGTATTAAAAAGTGTTGCAAATGGCGGTATTTCATCTTTTCTTACAGCTGAGTAATACTCCATTGTGTGTATGTACCACAGCTTCTTTATCCAGTCATCTGTCGCAGGGCACTTGGGTTGTTTCCATGTTCTGGCCACTGTGAACAGCGCTGCAGTGAATATTGGGGTACATGAGTCTTTGCAGATGAAGGTTTTCAAGTTTTGGGGGTAGATCCCCAGAAGGGGGATTGCTGGGTCATGTGGGAACTCCATTCCCAGTTCTCTGAGGAACCTCCACACTGCCTTTCATAGTAGACATGGATGGACCTAGAGACCATCATGCTAAGTGAAATAAGCCAGACAGAGAACACCAAGAAGCATATGACTTCACGCCTATGCAGAACATAAAACTGAAAGCATGAAAGAAAAAACAAACAAACTCATGGAGACAATCAATAGTTTAAAGGTGATTTGGGGGTAAAGGAGGAGGAGGTGGGAGCGGAGGGAGGGGGAGCCAAACACACGGTGATGGAAGGGGAACTCACTCAGGCCGCAGCACACAGACCACGCCCTGTAGAACTGCACACCTGGAACCTGTGTGATTCTTGCTAACCAGTGTCACTGCAGTAAGTCTAACCATTGTTATATTTTTTTATATATGAAACAAAAATTGTGCCATGGGCTCTGAAGGAGTTCCAGAAATATCTTGAGCAGCAGGATCATGAATGAAATAAAAGACTCAACACACACTTGGGTGAATGGAGACCAGTGTTAGCAAGAATTCTGGTGTGGTTTTTTGGGCATGTGCAGTGGACCACTTTACTTTCTTTTTAAAAAATGCATACTTTTCCTGTCATCTGTGCAGTGATTTTAAACTTTAGTAAAAAGGTAAGTATCTCTTAAAAGAAAAAGAAACAAATATGAAGTTTCTTTGTCTTGGAATTAAAAATAAATCTAAAATAGCTCATTCACCTCACAATTTAACACTCAGAATTTTACTGTCACCTGCACCGTGATTCTTCTCTGTATTTTGGTAGCACACTGACATGACCTTGACAACAGTTGTCCATTCGTCCATTTCACACAACCGAAAAACATTAATTGAATAGCTGCTATACAGCAGAGAGTATTAAATGATGAAATTGTATTACCTCACTATATTTTATCTGTTTATATTAATATAGCACCCAACATATTTAATTTCTAGAGAGCAAGGACTTTTTTTTTTTAATTCACTGTCCTACCCCCAGCTACCACCAAGTGCTCAGAACATAGGAGATGCTGAGAAATTGGTGAATAAATAAAGACCACTTATAGAAGTTCATGGTATGTATATTTGCCTGTTGAGTTCTTACTCCAAATCGACTGCATGTATTTTTATAGCAGTCACTGACCTGAGATGCAAATGCAAAATTCACCCCCTATTTTGGTTATCCAAGTTTTGCCCCGTGAAGTTCGAAAGTGCTTGTCTTACGTGACACACACGAGACCTGCAACGGTCTACGCCCTGAGCTCTCACTTTGAGCTCGTGCTGGTGCCCCTCACCCATCCTGTTCCATTTTGCTTCGCAGCTCTGGGCACGTGCACGTGCTCTTGTGTTGGGCCTGGAATTTCTTCTCTCCCCTAGAGGCAGCAAATTCCTTTGCGCCCCGCAAGACCCACCCTCGACATTCATTCCTGTTTCTGAAAGCTGCTTTGCCACTGTGCCTTGTGTGCAGTCACTTTGACTCATTTGTCCTTCTATAGAGCTCTTCCCCAAACCACATTCCAAGGACGCTTGTTCTAGAGCAGTGGCTCTCAGCCCTCCTAAGGCTGCGGCCCTGTAATACAGCTCCTCATGGTGTGGGGACCCCCTACAACTATTCTCATTGCTACTTCATAACTGTCATGCTGCTGTTATGAATCATTGTAAACATCTGATATGTGTTTTCCGATGGTCTTAGGTGACCCCTGTGAAAGGGTCATTGGACCCCAAAGGGGTCATGACCCCCAGGTTGAGAACCGCTGTTAGGATACTAACAGGTATTATTTCAGCAGGACGGGGAGAAGAGAATGTCCGAGAGAGAGAGACAGACAGACAGACAGACAGACACATTGTGTATTAAAGAAAACCCAAGAGGTGCTTTCCCCTTCCTTTTCAGTTCTCATGTTAACGGTGCACCTGCAAGAGTAAACTCTGTGATGTACGGGGTTTCTCGTGGGTAGTTCTCTGGGGGACCCCTAGTTCACACTGTACTGGGCATCCCAGGAGACTCACATGTCCTGCTAATTGTAGTTTGGGAATCTGTTCTGTTGTTTTACTCACTGTGATTAGAGGCTCCTAGAGCCTCAGGGTCCGTGCCCCGCCTATCGTTTGTTACCCTTTACTTCCTAAAAAGTGAATTGGACTGTAATCCCTTTAATCCGTGGAATTCATGTGTTGATGGGAGGGGGAGTTTCCACCCACTCGGTAGGGAAATCCTCAGCAGCTAATTGGAGTCAAGTCCGCTGGTTGCAATGATGCAAAGTGCAACAGGGAAATGCAGAGGGTCAGGCGACGCTCCAGCAGACGAACCTCATGCTGTCGGTGGGGTCAGGGAAGGTTTCGCCCGAGTTCTGAAGAACCAGGGGTTGGCAGTGGGGGGTGGGGGTGGGGCGCAGGCCATTCGAGGAAGAGAGAGGCTCATCTACAACGGTCCTGAGGTGGGACCGGACTCTGGCACTCTCTAGAAAAATAAAAGGCTGCCATTGTGACTAGGGGACGGGAAGAGAGACTTTGGGTCACCCGTGGTCTTCTGCAAGTCACTCGTTAATGTTGGAGTTTAGCCCAAAGAGAAGAGGAACAGAAACAAGCATATTTGCTCATCTGTATTCTGTCTGTTCGTTTTCATTAGGAGCGAACGGCAGAATTGTGCTGTTAGAATATCCGTCCAGTTGCCCTTTAGGGAGCGCACGAGAAGGCAGTGCAGGCGCGTGAAGGGTAAAGATGACAGGTCCTCGGAGCAGCTCGTCACGGAGAGGACAGAGGCCGGTGAAGGGAGTCGAGGAGTTCAGGAAGTAGAACGGGGAAGACTCGGTCCCTTGGCCGAACGAGGTGGTGGGGACAGGAGAAAAGCCCGTGGGGTGGCTGTTAATTCACTAGCTGACCAGTGCTAGGGGTTTGGACCTTGTTAGAATGTGTGCCGTTAACATTAGGCTCCTCTGCACACCCAGCTCAAAATGCTACCGGGTCCCAGTGCTGGGAATTCTGCACTGGGAGTCTCCCGATACAAATCCTGCAGGAGAAATGTTGGGAGACGTGTGGCGACCTCCTGGAGAGACAGGGGCAAAGCCAGGGGACGGAGGAGCCGACCTGGGCCCTGCCGTTCCACAGTGGCTGTGCTGACTCTTCAGAGGAGCTTCAGACTGTGTGGTTCTGACATTTGTGCTTCGTTCTGCAACTGGTGGTGGCAGTAATAACCATAATGAGGCCATTCAAGGTAACGTGAACATTAACATTCCCTGGGACCTTTGGATGACAGAGAACCTTTTTCCCAAATTATAAAATCACATATTTTATGTATTATTTTCTACCTCACTGTCTTACTGAAGAATACTAAAATTAAGATGTGTCGGCTCAAAGATTGTGTAACTGTCTGCACAGAGCAGGAGAATTAATTACACCTGAGATCAGGTAGCCTCTCTCCTTCGTTGAATACTAATACCCTTAGTAATGCGAACAGGTAAATCATAACCCGTAATGGTGGTCTTGTCCCTTCTGGGTGAAAAGACCATCACAAAAAGAATATTAGCTGCCTGATTTCTTTTTAAAAAGTTGCCACCAAGAGGTCACTTTGTCACTGGGGAAGAATAAGGTGTAGTTTTTCTTCCTGCACATCCTTACATTTGTATTTAAGATTTGCTTCTAAAATGTGTGGTGTGTTTCCTTCCACAGCTCTGCATGCTAGTTCCCACGCCGTGTATTATACTGGGAGGTACAGTTGCATATGGACACTCCACGTGTGTCCTGGTTTTAGATGTTTGTGGAGCACCACACATGGTGACATGGATTTTTCCTTTTTCACGAGCCTTCTCCTGGGTTCGTAGATGTCCCTCCAGTGTATTCCTTTGTCCACGAGACGCGTCAGACCGATGCCCGACGAGGCTGGGTGTCTGGGGGCTGAGCTAGACCTGTGGTTTTAGTTGCGGTCCTCAGCACAGTCAGGATGAGGTACAGGAGCTGTGAGCCTGTCCGTGGGGGACAGTGGCAGGGATGCAGCACGTGTCAAGGGAGAGGTAGTAAGTCGTTCTGCAGAACGGAAACGTGGTCACCCTGTGGGCAGGAGACCCAGAGCTGAGAGAGTCGGGAACTAACGGTAGGTCTGAAATAAAGGCTCTGGGCAGCGCTGTAAGAAGACACGTTGTTCTTGGCCGCATGGCCCCGGTCGGCGGGTGACGAGCACGGGCGCTTCCAGTGCCACCACTGATGACCTGTGTGACCTTCACCAGGGTACTTACCGTATTTTTCCTGTGTGAAATGCGCTCCCAGGTTTTTGGCCCAGACTTTCAGGGGGAAAAAAATCTTTTGATTTTTTCATTCAAATTTTTATTTGTTTATATTTAGGCATTAGTTTTTTGTATTATAAAGGAATTTTAGCATTTATATTTTTAACATATTATGGTTCAGGAAATTTTATGTATAAAATTTTTTTATATACAAAAACCTTGATTATCCAGGGTTTTATTTTGCGTATGGACATTGTTATTGATTTCTGTTATTAACTCCTGACATTGTTATTGATTTCTGGAGTTACACCTTTAACTCCTGAGCATAAAAGAGAGAATTTAAAACATTTATATAGATACAGAATTAGTACTACCCACATATATGTGCACCCTTATTTTTCTCTCACAAATTTGGGCAAAAAAGGTGCACATGATACACGGCTAAATTCGGTAGCTTAAAAGAGGTCATCACGGGGATGTTGGGAGGCTTAAATGGCATAACCCATGACGCCCTCCGTGTGTGGCTGGCACCTGGGTAACACTGGGGAAATGTTAGTTGTTATCGTCACTCTGGCGCACCTGCCCAGCCAGGCCCTTCGCTAAGTGCAGTGATGGGCACCTCAGAGAAGCAGCAGAGTAACTGGCACAGACGACACCGTCTTCTCCGTGATTTGCTATTGTGTATATTGGACTTCGTCGTGCACGGCTCACAGCTTGTCATCTTGTGCACAAACTGCGGCCCACGTAATATGATCACTGACGTCGTCCTCACTTTGAAGATCGTGGGCTTCAAAGTGAAGACTGTATCGGGGGTCTCACCTTTGGAAATCCTCAGTTTGTAAAAACAAAAAACGACATTGTTCAGGCTAAGAATGTTAATACCAAGTGTATAGAAAGTAGATGCTCTATAATGAAGTTCCCCTAGAGGACACAAATTCTTCACAAGCATGGGAGTATGAGCTCAGCTGAGGAATGATCATGAATTCTAATGGGATTATGTATTCCTGACACGAGGATGCACATGAGCACTAGCAGTGCTTAAGACTGAAAAAAATAATGTAGGTGGGTCCAATTACTTAGCAGAGGACCCTGGGGCCGTGAACATAGTCTCTGTTTTGCATTTGCAAGACCCTATGTTTAAAGAATGAAAAGAATGGCATTGCATCTCATTGAAGCATTTGCTCCTTTAAATGCTCCAAACACAGGGAGCTGGTGAGGCTGTGCAGAAAAGGGAGCCGTGGTGCACTTTGGGTGGGAACGTGAACTGACGCCGCCACTATGGAGGACAGTATGGGGGTGTCTCAACAACTTAAAAATAAAATTACCATATGATCCAGCAGTCCCTCTACTGGGCGTGTACCCACAGGGAGTGAAATCGCTATCTTGAAGAGAGAAACATTTTGCAATATATACACATATCAAATTATCACCTAAATTTACACAATGATAGATGTCAATACTATCTCAATAAACCTGGAAAAACCACAGCAATAAAACAGGGAACCCAAGACAGAGGAGAAGGAGGTAAGTATGAAAGAAGGAAACGGAAACAGAGGGAAAAGGAGACCACAAAACAGATGTACAGCAGTGATCCATCTTTTTAAAGTATATGTACACTTTACATAAAAAAATCTATAATCTAAACCAAAAATTTAACAGTGGTTATGTTTTAATGGAAGGATTTGGGGGTGGTCATTCATTTATTGACTTTTTTGCTAACTCTTTTCCGGTTATTCTACTCTGTATTTCCTATGATCTTAACAAATACACAGAAATGCAAAGTAAACAGACCAAATGGCAATTAGTACAGTCCATTTATTTTCATAATCTATAAAACTGAACAATGTTTTTATGATGTTTGCAAAATGTCTCAGAGATCCCAGGGAAAAGGAGAGAGCTCGTAGAATTCAAACAAAAAGAGATACACTTACAGAAGCATTGCACGTGGCTGGAAAGATTTTATAAAACAGTAATAAAATGGTCTAATCAGTGGAAAATTTAAAGTGTGTTCTCAGTAGAAAATAGTGGATAAAATGAGGGTGTCTGAGTTCAAAAAGTCAAAGACAACACAGTCTTAAACACGGTAAGTAATAACAGTCTAATTTTTGCAACCAGACCCTCTTAGAGAGTTACTTGCAATAAATAACCAAAATAATAAGTGACTTGAGAAATGAGCTGTTAGTTTAATAAAAAGTGAATTGCTTGCTCTGCATCGAGGGAAACAAATCGTGCTTCTTTGCTGTCAGGGAAGAGGATGCTTAGGGAGAGCATGGTCACTATACCTGCAGTGAAAATGAAAATCAATGTACAGTACCTTTGTAAGGTCCTCGTCCTGGGCACTACTTCTTAATGGATAGTGACTAGACCCCAGGCATCAGAGACAACCTGGGAAATTTGACCTCTGACCAGCCAGTCAGACTTCCTGGAGTCACAGAGGAATCTGTATTTTTAACAAGTGCCCAAGGTAAACTTGCTGTTCACTCAAGTTGGAGACTCCCCTAATAGGAGCTGGCAGCTAGCATCCACCAAAGATTAGCAAAGGGATAGATTCCACACTTCTCTTTAAGCACAGGACTTCTTTCTTTAACTGAAAATGAGTTTGACGTGTAAACTTCCTGAAAAGAAGGGTGGGCAATATACCACAGAAAGGACACAGAGTTTATGATGCTGTACTTGTCATTCAGACTCTCTGCGATATGCCTCCAGGCCATTTTCATTCAAATTGTTGCATATATTCCGAATTAATATGTGAACTGGGAAAAACCTCAAAATACCTTGCTCGCATTTGCATACCTGATAGAAATAAAACATTCTTGTTAATCACTGAGGCATATGCAGAATGTTTCAGCTGATTAATTTTGTTTTAATGTGATCTCTATTTTTTCTCCTCTCCGTAGAGAGTCATGGTTGAAACAGAAAAGCATTCTCTGCAATATTTATGTCCTTTAGTTATTCTATCCAAAGGTAAATTGCTCTTGTTTCTACAGTTTTTGTTTTCTTGTTTTTCTCTTGTGGTATTTCTAAAAGGCCTAACTTCAACTTAAAACGCTCTGGAAGGTTTAAGAAGTCAAAAAAGTAAGAAGAACTCATGTGACCAAATAGTATGGGCACCACAGTGGTCACCTTCCAGCCTCTTGATTTAGGGATTTGCTTTTCTAGAGTGGGATGATTTCCAAATTCCCCTGGGAATCAGTGACATTTTTCTGGAGCCCCCTTTTAGAATTGGCCTGCGTGTTCTGTGGAAGGTATGTCTGTTACTTAGTACAATCACGTCATTCACATGTTAAATTTTGTATCTTTGACTTATGAAATATAAAATAATCATGTAACTCTACCTTCTTAATATTCCAGAAATTTCTTGAGCTTTCCATATCCCCAGTAGAGCGATTCCCAAGAGGCACCTGCTTCTTAGTATATTTCTTCCTCTCTGAAACCGAAATAGTAAACATCAGAATTTTGAGGAAAACATAGTGTCATTATGTAGAAATAAGATACGAGTGGTGCAGGTTAGTCCCAGGAGAGTCCTGTCAGTCCACAAGGACTCTGATATGCTATGGTGACAAAGAACCACCAGGTATCAGAGTCTGA
This sequence comes from Lyroderma lyra, assembly GCA_004026885.1. NCBI lineage: Eukaryota > Metazoa > Chordata > Mammalia > Chiroptera > Megadermatidae > Lyroderma > Lyroderma lyra. The sequence continues at coordinate 49,126 of PVJL010009405.1, forward strand.
AAACAACTGAGGCGCGTTGTTCGTGACGACGTACGCAGCTCAGGATCCTAGGCGTCAGGGAAGCTACCCTCGGAGCACTGCTTGGCCGCATGACAGGGAGAAGGAAATAGCAATGTGACTCACACACGGGGGCTTAAAGTTCCCTATCAGAGGTGACGCATGTCATGGGGCACCCCTGATGTGGGGTGCACACGTTGCAGGGCCACCCCTGCCCAGAATGGGCGGGGAGTGCAGTGAAACCACATGGAGACCCACAGACATTGGGGAAAAGCAGTGGCTGTCACTAAGCGTTCTGCCTGACTGGGCATTCATGTCGTGTTTTCCTTCCTCAGTTTCCCAGACGTCAGAAGTATCTCTCCCATTTGGCTTTCTGAAATGCGAGGCGAAGGCATTAGGCTTTGATGACGTTTAAGAGCATTAGGGAAAATGCATAATCTTCAGTCATCGTTGCAATTCGCTGATAGCGAGTTTGGGGGAGTGCAGACCCCCCGGATGACATCGTGTCTGACTAGCTGTAGAGGTCACGGCGAGGGGGAGGGGTCATCATGAGAGCCGTAGGCCTTTGATAACACAAGGAAAAGATAAAACTAGATGACGGGAGCCGGTGCCAACGTTCCCAACTTCATAATTCTGCCCGTATTCCTCTATCATGTGTCTTGTAATTCTTGTTTGAAAATAAAACATTTTTTATTGCATTTCATGTATTTGGGAGGAGGGGGAGGTAGGTAGCACTTTAGCATTAGCACTGAACATTTAAGCTGTTAAAAATGACACGAAGGAAAATGAATGCATATTGCCTGGCAGAATTTACGAGGCTGCCCTGGCACCCTACAGAAGGGTTCTTCTGTGCGAGGCGAGTTCTGTGTGCCTTCCCTGCCTTCCTGCGGAACCCGGCAGGCTGAGACGTGTGGCCTTCGGCTTTCCTGGGGTTCGACGGTGGAGGCGCCGTGGAGAGATGAGAACACAGAAGAGTGAGGTGGGGACATTTAGTTCCCAATTTCCGCTCTTTCAGGTCGTCACAGGGCAGCGTCAGAACTCTCCTGAAGGCCCCAGCTCCTATCATGTGGCCCCCCCGTCTACGGAGGCATGCGTTCAAGGTCCCAGGCGCTCGCGCTCCTCAGGCCCCGGGTAGTGGGGCTTCCTCCTCTCGCCAGTCCCAGAGGACTGCCAGGGCCCCGTGTGTTTCTCACACCTCGTCACACCTTTGTAAATGCTCTCCCTCTGCCATCCCTCAGTCTGCCCTGTCTGTCCCCTGCAGGAGGCCTGGCTGACGCCCGCACCAGGTCCAGGGGCTGTGCCGTAGGTTAGGTCTAAAGCCCATGATCAAAGCAATTGGGTAGCAAAGGTCCTGGCAGAACCTCATCTCCATTCAGCTTTCAGTCTCAGGGTCCCAGAAGTGTTCACTGTTACAGGAAGAATGAATTTAAGTCCTGACTTTACCACGTTAAAGACGGTGCTCGCAGGCCCCGCCGTTGTGTGCCGCTGCTGTGATCATTCATTGGCTTGCTGCAGCGGTGCTGTGTCATCGACACCAGAAGGAGGGACTCGGCGTTCATGACATGCCAAGCCGAGAACCTGGGTGACTGCTCTCTGTTGTCCATAACCGCCGGCAGACACAGATCAAAGCCCTGAGACTGAAGTAAGTGCTAGCCGACCTGCCAATCACTCAGTAAGTATTTCCTTCTGCAAAACCTCACGTGCTCCCAGGCCACCGTTTCCACTGATTCATCCAAGACTTTCCCAAGTTCTGTTCATTCAGTTATCTTTTATATTGATTTTTATTACTCTGTTTATTTCTCTGTTGACCCCATTACACACAATAATGGCAATATTACTTGGTCTTTTGTTGTTACTGTTTTCCTGCTTAGTCTGATGCCTCCTTCAGCAGAGGGGGAGCTATTTCGTGCACCAAAGTGAAAAGTATACGCTCATGACAACCCTGTACGTCAGGAAGGAAATGAAGGGACAGATACAGACGCTTGCATTCTGGCACCCAGTCTGCATTGTTTGTCTTGCGTTACACTCTTGTCCTACCTTAATTTTAGTAGTCCTTTGCAGACATCTTGGAGTGAAATGCAATAACATTTGGGTGTCAGCGTTCATGCTTGAACTCCTCAGCACTCTTGTGGGAAGCCCTTATTTTATTTATTCTCTGCAGCAGCATTTCTGTCGACTTGGAAGATCAAGAATGCAGCTTTTGCTAATTGAGGAGTTTTCTTGGCAGCAAAACTCAGAACCCTTCCTTGAAGGCATAAAATCACTGTGCTCAGTATGTTAGAGGTGCTTCTTAGGTGACACAGTTCTGAAACTTTTAGATCATCAAATTGTAAAACACAGTTAAAGTAACTTCTTGTAAATAAGAACTGAATCACTTTACAATAAAATTTGCAAGTGTTCCTTTTAACTCATAACTTTTAGTGCTTATTATGCCCTTAGAATTTGGTCTCTAACACCTATTTCTTTAGTGCTTTTATTTATGTATTGAATGTTCATTCTGTGTTCTCTACTATAAAAAAAATCTATATGTGATACATTCCTTTTTCTCCAAAATTAAATCTCCCCCCAAAAGATGGGCATGTAGAAAGGGGCATAAATGGTTAAAAGTGAAAGCATGAGAAGAAAAATGTTGGTGGTTCTCTTGGCTCATGAGAGAGCACGAAGTGGTCAGAGCTCTTCGCAGATGGTGGAAGGTGTTCTTTGTAGGTGTGACCGGTGGTGGTTTCCTCCATGTTCGTTTCTTGTGTGTGTGTGTGTGTGTGTGTGTGTGCAAACGTTCTGTTCTGTACTTGGTAGAACATTTGCACGGGGGGAAGGAGGCCAATAAGCGTTTCACAGAAGGTGGGGGAGAATGGATATCCATTTAAGCTGTGAAAGCGGGTAGAGAGTACAGTGAAGGTGGGATCGAATGATGGGGCAGAGGAGGGAGGAAAGAGAAGCATTCCCACCATTTCGCCTGAAGAAAACGAGGCGACGATGGTGGCCCCGAGAGCAGAAGAGAAGAAGGCATGTGTGGCGGGTGGTAAAGCCAAAGCCCTTCAGCTGGATAGGAGCCGGACGCGGGAGGAAAACTCGGCCACGCTCACGTCCAGTCAAGAGGCCTCTGGTCGCCGTTACAAACGGGCCTTAAACGTGCGCCTGCCTTCTCCTCGGCCGAGTCTTGGGCCTCACGAGGCACGTGTGCTCTGGTTGGGTCGTACGCCGTATGTAAAGGGGCTGTTTCCTGTCCGTCTGTTTTTCTGGCTCAGCACACTGCCTGACGTGGTTTTCCGATGACTCGTTTGGGACTGTGCTGTAGAGACCGGCAGGTCTGCCCCGTGGCGAGGTGGGGTGCAGGCCGGTAGCTGGGAGGGAGGAGAGGGAGTTCCAGCCCGGGCCTTTCAGGGTCGGAAGGCTGTCTGCGTGGTGTCCTTTCCCAACCTGTTGTGCGCGGTGATTTCTTTCCACCAAACCGTCCTACCGCCTACCTCGTCCACCTCTTTGCAACCCCCTGGTTTTCTCAGACGCGATGTCGTTTTGCAAGCTAAAAAGTGACGTCAGAGCACGCTAAATGGTTATGCCTGGACTCTCTGACACTCTGTTTTTTTGAGGGAACCCAAGATAGCGATAAAAAGTACACACAGTGTCATCTCCCACCTGTTCCAATTCTCTCTAGAAATTAAGATTTCATAAAACATTCGCTTTCTCTGAATGGAATTGTGATTCATCTTCAGTATAACTTGACTGGTAACAAATTGAAAATATTGTTAAGTTGACGTTAACATTTGTTTGATCTGCAATGTTCTATTATGGAAATTAATCAGAATTAAACACAAGATGCATTAAGATAAATCCTTTATCTTAAAAGTGCAATTAATATCATCAAAGTGCATCTTACATTAATAACAACATTTTTCTAGTCTAATTTTATGATTAACGTGACCCTAAATGCAAAGATAATGGAGGCAGGATTCAGTTGTGAAAGCGTTCAGACTATCCTCTGTTAGTTCTGAGGTGCTAGTCACATTAACCCACGTGAATGCCTTTGTTGTTTGCACACTTAACTAGCCATGAGATCGTCCCAAGTAAGCTGAACTGGAAACTTCTGTTTGCCTCTGAGCAGTGACAGGGCAGGGTTTGCTTTCTGATTCTTCCTCCATCACCTCCTTTCCTTTTTCTTGAAATTGTGTCGAAATGCTCTGGCTTCCTGTGTAATAGGAGACATTTTTGTTATTTTACAAATTAAATCGACATTGATTCAGACAGAATAATGTATTGAAATCCAATCCAATTCCAGCTTACATCTTGTTTTTTGATGTCAAAGTGGGTATTTAGTAAAAATTTCATCCATACTGTTTCAGGAAGTTGGACCCATAACCAAATTATCTTCCTTCCATTCCCTGTTTTTTTGTTTTTTTTTTTTTAAAAAAAAAAAATGACAAAGCATTGTGTCCCTTCCTTATCATCATTAAAGGTCTGTGTCACGTCTCATCTGTGTCACCTCCTGACCACTCCGGCGGTTCATCCCCTTTTCCTATGGCTCCACAGCACTTTACGTTGCGTTCGCAGCGTGGTTCAGTCACATTATGTTCCGGTTGTTTGAGTGCGTGCCTGGCTGCTCAGACCCTGGGCTCTGAGCGCAGATTCTAATCACCGGTGTCTCCCTGTCGCCTTCGTGTTAAAGAAGAGGGAGAGGTGTGCGAGGGAGGGAGGTCTGTCTTTCAAAAGGAAAAAAAATGTCCTATCGAATATTTCGAACCAGGAGACCAGACACTTCTCCATTTTGCATTTGAGGAGAAACCAGCCCAAATTGGAATTCACCTTGGATAAAACATTTGATAGCCCATTTAAGATCACTGCACTTCCGTTTATGACATAAAACTGCATCTGTAAACGTCAGTGTCTCAGCCACAGGGCCGTCTGGAAGAGCCACAGAATACACTGCACGGAGCCTCCCTGCGCTGGGGGAGAGAACCCAATGGGCGTTTTTATTGCCCACTTCAGAGATTCCTTTCCAGACCTCTGTCACAGTGGGTAAACTACAAACTTGTGTTGTCATTAAATGTCATGATCAGGGGTCACTTGGCTGGAGATTCCATGTAATTTCAATCTTGGCTAAGATATTAGAACTGCATTTGTTTCTGCCGAACTGTAGTTTTGTAGACTGGTCATTTTCAGTTGTTTGAGGGGTTTAATTTGTAATCTGGCTTTGGTGCCCCTCACCTCCCTCTCTTGCTCCTTTCTTCACCATTTCCTGTGCCTGACGCTAGGCAGATGGTCAGGAAATGCAGGGAGATGGATCTGGGTTGTAACCCAGCTGAGGAAGGTACTGTGTGGGATAGGGGAACTCTTAATGACTCCTGACCCTGAGTAGTCATGTCCTCATGTAATTTCTTCCCCTTAAGTGCAGGCCACACCTACTGACTTGCTTCTAATGTGATGGAGATGATGGGCTGTCGCTTCTGAGCTTAGATTATAAAAAAGACTGGCTCCCGCCTTGGGGGTCCTCTCTTTTTCTTGGATCCTTTGTGCTGGGGTCAGCAGGTTGTCCTGTTATGAGAAACCCACTGGAGATCACCACAAGTATAATGGACGCGTTAAATCATAAGCTCAGTGGGGACCTTGGGCCAGAACCACCAACCGGAGTCAGCCTGGGTTCCTGACATGGAGAAACTGTGAGAAAAAGGAACACCAGCTGTTTTAAGCTCTTATGTTTTAGGTCATTTCTTGCCCAGAAACAGATCACTAAAATGATAACTACTACGATTAGTGACTGGAGACAAACCCATTTATTGTACCAGTATGTTAAAATCCTCTGTGGAATAATATGGGGAAACCAAAGGAGTCAGATACATTTAGGGTCTGGGGACACCAGAAGTTTAGCCAGTTCAGACTTGCTAAGGAGGCGGCATGTGAAGGGGAGTGGACGTACTTTGTCACCCTTGCGGGTACGTCCCCAGAACTGAGGATGCCATGTGTGACACATGTCCCCTGTGCCCATGGGCTCTGGGAAGGAAAGCACAGGTGGCACCTTTCAGCCACCTCACTCACAGGCCTGCCACTCTGCCAGGGCCCTCCTCTTCCGGCCTGCAGGCCACCTCCGTGTCGTCTTCTGTATTTACCCACCACCCAACTGGCATCAGAAAGAAAGATGCACGTTGGTGGCTTTGAAAGTTGCAAAAATAAAAAAAGACCCAAAATCTCTCTCTCTCACACACACACACACGATGTAGGAAACTGGTCTCCTCTGCTACCTTGGGAAGTACTTCCTTGGGGTCCTTCCTGGTAGTTTTGGGGAATCAAACGTGTATCTAATTCAAGGGGAGCGAAGCGACCACACCCTACAGCCATCTGCGTAGGTGCGTCCAGTGGGTTGCTAAAGCAGTAAGTCAGCACTTCTTCGTCGCCGTCTCGGCCACCTTCAGTTCCCGGCTTCTGTCTAGTCCTCACCTTAAAAGCACGAGCTCAGGGACAGTGGAGCAGCCGCTTTGATAAGGTCATGAAGCCACAAAGGACAGACTGAGGCGTGAGAAAGTGGGAGCTTTCTAGTGGTGGGGGGCGTAGTAATCAGCTGGTTTTGCACGTTACTTTTTACCACCAGTTTCTACATCTAAAGGATTCTTTGTGTTATTGCAGATTCCTAGCATTTCGGGGGTCTCGAGCGAAAAGGCAGGGCATGTTGGCCTGTTGAACTTCCCCATATGACATCCGTTATGCAGAGCTCCGTGCCCCCGCATACTAATGACGGGTTAAGGGGAAATGGACCTCACCCACCAAAGAATGATGTTTCTCGATGCAAATTTGATTCATAACCTGAAGGGACATCTTGAGATCCGACTACATTGGCCGTAGTCCATCGCGGAAAGAAGGAAGGACTTTCTGATTACTCTGTCACATTTTTACTCTAACATTTAAATCTCGTGTGAGGTTTTCGGAAGAAAAACACCCCAACTGTAAAACACATCCCTACAGCACAGAGGCGGGGTCGTCGCCAAGTCCTCTTCATTTCTGTCTCATTTTCCTCTAAACTGATGACAGTGCTCAGCCGACGTCCACGAGGTCCCGAGCTGTTCAGACGAATTGCTTAGGGTTGTCCAGTCTGCGTTTCCCAGTTCTGTGACACAGCGGCCACCAGCGCAGTAAGTAAACAGCGCACCTCACGGCAACTGAAGTTATTTAGCAAGTTAGAGACGGAAGGCAAGATAAAGAATCAGTTTTTTCTCCAGAAACCTGTGCCTGGGAGTGGGTTTTGGTTACGGGGACGACAGAACAGGACTAGGATGTACGAATCGTTGACTGTTCCAAACGACGTCACGTTCTCGCCGTAAGCAGGAGCGTCCCCTTCGTTGGTATGCAGACGAGGGAGCGAGCACGTCCTTGAGAACGCCAGGAAAGCTGTCCCAAGTCATTCACAAGCGAGGCAGGGGCTCTCCAGTCTGCCATCTGCTTCCGAAGCATGTGTCTCTGCTGCTAGAACCGGTGACAGTTACATTTGCGTCCGCCACGACCCTGGTGAAAAGCGGAGTCAAGCTTTGCAATAACAGCCTCACTGCTCCGGTGAGAGTCGCCGGAATCACCCGTTTTTCAGTCAATCGGGGTTGATGACTGGAAACCCCGCCGCACTGCCGAGTTGATAAGGTCCAGTCGTGTCGGGCCCATGACTTTCTCCACAATTCACCGTTGTGGTGAGCCAGAGGCTGATGGGACATGAACATCGGCCACGGAGGGCGATGCAAACAGCCTGAAACCGCACCCTCCTGGCCTCCGTCTGCCGAGCGGCTGCTCCGCGGCTCCTGTCCGCGGCCGGCTGAAGGCTGATGAGAGCCCCCCCCGATTTCCGTGCTGTTTATTCTCATCGCTGTTTTCTTAAACGCTCTCCTCAAAGATTGCCCGGAAGAATCCTCTCGAGTATCAGAAAGGCTCGTTCCTGATCCTGAGATGAAACACAAAAGCCTCGTAGCTGGCTGTTGTGTTTATTGTGGTGTGAAATTGCGTTATTAGGAGAGGCGTCATTTTAAATGGGAGCGATGCATGGCTGTAACTGGCTTCAACCCGTTACCTTTTTATGTTTAAGGACTTCTTTTGGGGGAATGACTGTGTGTTTTATGATGTTCCTATTCCGGATGCCCCGATCGTGTCTCACACACAGAGTCGGTGCGCCGAAAGCACAGATGTGACACCGTTTGGGGGAGTGCAGAGTAGGGTCTGGAGCACACTATTTGGGGGAGTGCAGAGTAGGGTCTGGAGCGCACTATTTGGGGGAGTGCAGAGTAGGGTTTGGAGCGCACTATTTGGGGGAGTGCAGAGTAGGGTCTGGAGTACACTATTTGGGGGAGTGCACAGTAGGGTCTGGAGCAAACTATTTGGGGGAGTGCAGAGTAGGGTCTGGAGCGCACTATT